>CAUYUJ010002225.1:1243768-1261268 GCA_963575745.1 Prorocentrum cordatum | reverse complement strand
CCGAGCAGCGCCCAGGACATCTACTCGCGAGGCAACGAGTGGATCCAGAAGCTGCAACATGCGAGCGACAACGCTGCCGCCAAGGCCAAGGTAAAGGGCAAGGCCAAGCCCAAGGGCAAGGCCAATAGCAAGGGCGCGGATCCGCTGGGGGCCGAGCCCAAGCACGCCAGCCTCGAGGCCGCCCTGCGCGCGGCCAAGGATTGCAAGAAATGCGAGGCGCTCAAAGACGGGTCGAAGGGATGCAGGGCGTGCATGGGCGAGCACTTCGAGGCGGTGCGCAAGAAAGGCTTCCTTGCGAGGGCCGCCAAGGAGTTCGACAGCAAGGCCATGAACATCTGATGGCGAACAATCTCAGCAGTTCCGAGCTTCTGCGCGAGACCCTAGCAAAAAAAACAATGCGATTCCGAGGATGTCTCAAGCGACAGAAGCAATTGTTCGAGGATACCTCAAGCGAGACAAACAATTCTTTGAAGGATGTCCCAAGCGAAATAAGCAATTCTTTGACGATGTCTCAGGCGAAACCAACAATTAGTTCGAGGATGTCTCAAGCGAAACAGACAATCATTTCGAGGATGTCTCAAGCGAAACCAGCAATTCGTTGGGGATGTCTCAGGCGAAACGAACATTTATTTCGAGGATGTCCCAAGCGAAACGAGGGATTTGTCGGGGATGCCTCGAGCGAGGCAAGGAATTATTTTTTGGGGCGTCTCAGGCGAAACAAGCAAGATCTCCGTAGTCACTTGGTGGCTCAAGACCCCGAGCTTCCCAGGAGCTTCACAAACCAAGGCCCGAGCCGACGCGACAGGGCGCCGAGGCTCCGAGTATCGAGGATGTCTTTGCCGAGCTTCGTCGACATGGATGATGCGCCCGAGATAAGCGCGCAGCTACCGCTCGAGGCGCCCATGGGGAGCGAGAAGCGCGAGGACCCCAAGAAGGAGGAGAATCCGCTCCAGGGCTCCAAGGGGGGCGGGGACGAGAAACCGCTCGAGGACGTCGAGAGCCAGACGAAGCGCACCAAGGAGCTGGAGGAGATCCCGAGCAGCAGCGACAACGAGGAGAAGCGAGCCTACAAGAAAGCCCAGCGCCGCAAGTCCGCACCGCGGCCAGAGGACGAGGGGCCCGAGGACGACGAGCCCGAGGGCGACAGCGGCAAGCGCCCGAAGCTTGAGCCCGAGCCTGGTGTAGAGGCGCTCTCCGAGCGGTTCCAGCGCAAGTGGGCGCTCGAGGGTGCGCCCTAGCCTTAGTAAGTTGTTCGACAAAGCGCTGGCGCCGAGAAAACAAATTCAAGCGATGTTTCGATCGAACGCCTTAGTGTCTCAAGATTCTCAAGCGAAACGAGCGTGTCCTGGAGGATGTTTCCAGCGAGATTAGCAGAGGCTGAAGGAGGTTTCAAGCGAAACGAGCACGCTCGTCGAGGACCGTCCAAACGAAACAAACACGTTCTGTGAAGACGTCTCAAGCGAAACGAGCAGTAAAAAGGAACTCTCAAGCGAGGCAAACAAATATTCCGAGGATGTCTCAAGCGAAACGAGAGATTTGTCGAGGATGTCTCAAGCGAGACAAGCCAGTGTTGAGGATGTCTCAGAGAGGACAAAAAGCCAAGGATGTCTCAAGAGATCCTTGGCTTTGGCTTCTCTGTTAACATCTTCATGCTGGCCTCTGGTGGATACTTGTACTATTGCACCGTAACCGTCGAACTTTATTCTCCCACGGGGGTCAACCGCATGCCGATGAGAATAAAGTACCCCCCCCTTAAGTCGTTAGAGTTTTTATCGTCGACCAATAAGAGTTTGGTCGGGGGCGCGGGGGCCGAACTTCATTATCGCGGGAAAAGTTCGCCATCGAAGTTACTTCCTTCTTCTGTTGAGATAACAGCATCGAGCGAAGCGAACGCGTTGTTTCAGGATGTCTCAAGCGAAACCAATGTCCTTCTGTCTCTTTGTAGTTCTTTCTGTCTCTCTTTCTTTCTTTCTCTGTTTTTTTTTTTTTTTTTTTTTTTTTTTTTTTTTTTTTTTTTTTTTTTTTTTTTTTTTTTTTTTTTTTTTTTTTTTTTTTTTTTTTTTTTCTCTCTCTCTCTCTCTCTCTCTCTCTCTCTCTGTCTCTCTATCTCTTTCTCCTTCCTGGCCTCTCTCTCTCTCTCTCTCTGTCTCTCTATCTCTTTCTCCTCCTCCTCCCCCTGGCGCCCTGAACTTGTTTATCGCTGGGGTTGATTGTCCAGGGAAAACGGGGCACGTGAGCTACCCTACACGAGCACTTAAACATTTTATGTTTGATAAAGCGCTTGTAAATAAAAAATAATACATTTGAATCTTCAGTTTTGTTGTTTTATCCTCCTTTCCTCTTCTCTTTATCCTTTTCATTTATTATTCTATTTTTCTTTTAATATATCTTCTCTCTTTAAGTCCTTCCTTTCTTGTTCTTTATGATGTATCTCTCTTTCTCTCCTCTCTCTCTCTCTCTCTCTCTCTCTCTCTCTCTCTCTCTCTCTCTCTCTCTCTCTCCCCCCCCCCCCCCCCCCCCCCCTCTGAACATTTTTATCCCTGGGGTTGATTATCCATGGAAAATGAAGCACATGAACAGCATTTAAAAAGCCTAATTTTCATAAAGCGCTTGTAAATAAAATCTAATACATTTGAATTTGAGTTTTTTCCTTCTCTTTCTCCTCCTCCTTTGTTTTCTTTTCTTTTTGATTTTTCTTTTTTCCTTTTCATGTCTTATTGTTTCTTTTTTTTTATTTTTGTTTTTGTATATCGCTTTCTCCATTCCTCCGCCCGCCTGAACTTTATTATCGCCGCGGTTGATTATCCAGGGACACCGAGGCGAATGAGCTATTCCGACGATGTCTCAAGCGAAACAAGCATATACTCGAGGATGTCTCAAGCGAAACAAGCATATACTGAAGGATGTCTCAAGCGAAACGGTACGTTTCTTAAGCGAAGTAAGCAATAGTTTGACGGTGTCTCAAGCGAAACAAGCAATAGTTTGTGGATGTTTCAAGCGAAACAAGGGATTTGTCGAGGATGTCTCCAGCGAGATAAGCCATTGTTGAGGATATTTCTATGAAGACTAAACGCCAAGGATGTCTCAAAACGTGCTCGGCTTGATCTCCTCTTGATCATCTCTTACTTCGAGATTATGCTGAGGTCTGGTGGGCTACTTTGATTATCTCCCCCTGAACCCCGAACTTTATTATCCCTTAGTGTTTATTCTCGAAGGTATTCGGTTATTATCGGCTGTTTGGGGTTATGGGTATATTCGGGCCCCCGGGGGCCAAAATATATCCATATCCACCGCCCGCTGGGGAGCCGAGACATCGGTTCCAAGGCGGTGGATGTGGATAAATCCCCGCTTCGCTGAGAAGGTAGTTACCCATGCCGGTATCCTTCCTTCGGTGCTTTGCCTTTTTGGGCCTCCTGGAGACCCTCGTCGCCACCGCTGGATTCGTCTCGAGATTCCGGTCAGGAGGCGCCCCAGGAGAGGCTTGGGGAGTATCGGTATCACTGCATTTTGGTTCCCCAGGCTCGCCCTCGGCATTCCAGGCCTTCTACGACACCGTGCTGGCCAGCGGCTATGTCTTCGCCAGCCTGGAACTCTACATCCCCGCGCCGGGGATCTGCCCATGCCCAGATCTCCTCCGACAAGGGGACATCTCCAGCCTGAGAGCGTCTCCTCGATGTCGGTCTTCAGTGCTGGTGACCGGGCCCCGGGCCCATCAAACATGGATCCGGGGCGACAGCGTAGCCCCTGGGGAAGGAGTCGCGCATTGAAAACATCGGATCTGAGGATGTCTGGGATTTGTGCCCCAGAAGACCTCGCGCGACGCTGGGTATGGACGCGTGACGGCTGGAAGGAAGATGAACCACACTTAGTTATGCGAGAGATTTTCGGAGGCACGCCTTGGACCCAGGACTCCGGCATCTTGAATTTTTCAGGAAGTCGAACCCGAGAGGTCCCGACCCATTCCCGAGGACCGTTCTTCCCCCAGGACGTGTTTTTCGCCCCGAGCCGTTTCGTTTCCGGCCCCGCGACCCGGCGAGGGCCCCCCTGATGCCGAAAACAGCAATGTCAAACTCCCGTCGCGGCATTCTCCCGACGCCGAGACGGTCTGGAGAAGTTCGAAGAAGAAAAGACGCCATAAACATAATTCAGCTTTTGGCGTTCCGCGTGGATTTCTTGGATCTGCGCTGGGGCCCCCTGGCGGCGCCCCTGGCGCGGGTCGCCAAACATTTATGTTTATGGCGGTTTTCTTCTGGATGCGAGCGCATCCTTGGCGCGGGACATCGTTTCGTTCCACCCTCGCAGCGGCGACGCGGGCGCGCGCCCGCAGCTCGCCGCTGGCGACAGGCTGCAGCTCGGTGAGGGCCCAAGCGGCGTGCCCGTGCTGGCGACGGTGCTGGACCCGAGCGCGGGCTTCGGGGAGGGCGGCCAGCGGTTGGCGAGGGTCCAGGTGGTGAGAGGAGGGAAAAGGAGAGAGGGAGAGGAGGAGGAGGAGGAGGAGGAGGAGGAGGAGGAGGAGGAGGAGGAGGAGGGGGAGGAGAAGGGATGGCTGCGTCTGAAAGACTCACGCGACCAGATCGCAGATCCCAGGAGGAGAAGGAGAAGGAGGAGGAGGAGGAGGAGGAGAGGAGGACGAGGACGAGGACGAAGATGAGGAGGGATGCGGAGGGCGGCTCAGATGAGGAAAAAGGTAACCGCACTCCCCGGTGTTATTATCAGGGGTAGTTGGTTATCCATATTGCTGTATTGTCCTCGTGTTCGCTTTTTCGGGCCTCCTGGGAGGCCCTCGTCGCCGCCGCTGGATTCGCTTCGAAGTTCTGGTCAGAACGCGCCCCAGGAGAGGTCCAGGGAGTAGGGGTATCATTCCCTTTTTGCCGCCCAGCAGGTGGACGGCCGCGGCGAGAAAGAAAAGCTGTATCAGAGAGAGGGGGCCGAACGGTCATTCATTGTCCCCGGGTGCGTGGCCGAAGTGGGATTCCGCGATGCGGATTATCGTTGTTGTTGTTGTTGTTGTGTTCGGTGTTGTTGTTGAATATTATTACTTCTAAAGAATAATTATTGTTGGGACCCCTGGTGCGCGGCCCCCTCGCCGCGCCTAGGCCGCAGCCACATTTTCATCATTTTCGTGAGGAAGTCTCAGGCAAAACGTGGGTGTCCGGATCCGGTTGTTTTGTTGTCCCCCGTTTTCCCTTGCATAAAATAAGCTAAAGTGGACATTTCTTGTTCTAACATAACCAAACTTCAAGAATCCCTTGCAAAAAATGACACGAAGTGCACACTCGCGCGCGCAAGATGAAATCCTTCCAAAACCTTAGTTTTCGTAGCGATTTTAACATAAAAACATGAAAAACCCAATGGTTTTTCAAAAAAAAAGTTTCAAAAATTCATCCCGCGCGCTCTTGCGGATTTCTTAGGAAACCCAATACTTTTTCAACATTTCTGTCAAACGGGCTCTTGCGAGCAACTTTTTCACGTGCTTCGAACTTCTGCAACAACGGTTGCGCGCCTGCCAGGGCCATCATCCCTGTCAAATAATACCATATGGGACACATTCGTTTTTTCTTCGCGCGCGCACGCCGAAATCTTCAATTGCAGGGGGAAAAGTCGTATACTAAGCTAGCTTACACAAAATGTTACCACAACAAGTCATTGTACCCATGCGCCAGTGTAGTAGCCAAGGTCGTCCGCAGGCCACGAAGTGAGGTGTCCGAACGTCATAGGGCGGGAAGCTGGGTGTGGGTGGTGGCGAAGAGTCGTTTGGAAATTTGGTAGAGCTTGAACCGGCCCCCCCACAAAGTGGGGGTATTGCCCGCCTCCTATGAAAACCCTGGCACTGGTGAGAACGGAGTGTCCCCACGTGCTAGTAATTGTTGTTGTTGAACATTATTTATTCTAAAGAATAATTATTGTTGGGCCCCCTGGTGCGCGCCCCCCCTGCGCCGCCTAGGCCGCAGCTACATTTTCATCATTTTCGTGAGGAAGCCTCAGAAAAGAGGGTGTGTACAGGATCCGGTTGTTTTGTTGTAATCCGCTTTCCCTTGCAAAAAACAATAGAAAATGACATTTCTTGTTCTAATATAATCAAATTTCAAGAATCCCTTGCAAAAAATAAGGTAAAGTGGACATTCGCGCGCGCAAGACGAAATCCTTCCAAAACCTTAGTGTTCGCAGCGATTTTAACATACAAACATCAAAAAACCAATGGTTTTTCAACAAAAAAATGTCAAAATCTCATCCCGCGCGCTCTTGCGGATTCGTAGGAAACCCAACACTTTTTAAACATTTCTGTCAAACGGGCTTTTGCGAGCAACTTTTTCGAACTTCTGCGACAACGGTTGCGCACCTGCCAGGGCCATCATCCCTGTCAAATAATACCATGCGGGACACATTCGTTTTTTCTTCGCGCGCGCACGCCGAAATCATGTGTATCATGTGTATCATGTACCATATGCATCATATGCAACAGATGTTCTGTGGAAGGCTTAACAACTTCTGTGGGTTAACAAGGCTTAACAACTTCTGTGGGTGTACGAACGTAGGCTTAACAACTTCTGTGGGTGTGTACTCCACGCCAGTGTAGTAGCCACGGTCGTCCGCAGGCCACGAAGTGAAGTGTCCGAACGTCATAGGGCGGGAAGCTGGGTGTGGGTGGTGGCGAAGAGTCGTGTGGATATTTGGTAGAGCTTGCACTGCCCCCCCACAAAGTGGGGGTATTGGCTGGCGTCGCATGAAAACCCTGGCACTGGTGAGAACACTGAGCGTTCGGGTAAAGTGATTGTTGTTGTTGTTGTTGTTGTTGAATATTATTACTTCTAAAGAATAATTATTGTTGGGCCCCCTGGTGCACGCCCCCCCGCCGCGCCTAGGCCGCAGCCACATTTTCATCATTTTCGTGAGGAAGTCTCAGGCAAAACGGGGGAGTCCGGATCCGGTTGTTTTGTTGACGCCCGCTTTCCCTTGCAAAAAACAATATAAAATGACATTTCTTGTTCTAACATAACCAAACTTCAAGAATCCCTTGCAAAAAATAAGGTAAAGTGGACATTCGCGCGCGCAAGACGAAATCCTTCCAAAACCTTAGTTTTCGTAGCGATTTTAACATAAACACATAAAAAACCAATGGTTTTTCAAAAAAAATTGTCAAAATTTCATCCCGCGCGCTCTTGCGGATTCGTAGGAAACCCAACACTTTTTAAACATTTCTGTCAAACGGGCTTTTGCGAGCAACTTTTTCGAACTTCTGCAACAACGGTTGCGCACCTGCCAGGGCCATCATCCCTGTCAAATAATACCATGCGGGACACATTCGTTTTTTCTTCGCGCGCGCACGCCGTCGTCGTCGGCCGCGGGGCCCTGAATAGTAGCCACGGTCGTCCGCATGCCACGAAGTGAAGTGTCCGAACGTCATAGGGCGGGAAGCTGGGTGTGGGTGGTGGCGAAGAGTCGTTTGGAAATTTGGTAGAGCTTGAACCGGCCCCCCCACAAAGTGGGGGTATTGCCCGCCTCCTATGAAAACCCTGGCACTGGTGAGAACGGAGTGTCCCCACGTGCTAGTAATTGTTGTTGTTGTTTGTTGTTGTTGTTGTTGAACATTATTTTCTTCTAAAGAATAATTATTGTTGGGCCCCTGGTGCGCGACCCCCCCGCCGCGCCTAGGCCGCAGCCTCATTTTCATCATTTTCGTGAGGAAGTCTCAGGCAAAACGGGTTGGTCCGGATCCGGTTGTGTTGTTACGATCGGTTTTCCCTTGCAAAAAATAAGCTAAAGTGGACATTTCTTGTTCTAACATAACCAAACTTCAAGAATCCCTTGCAAAAAATAAGGTAAAGTGGACATTCGCGCGCGCAAGACGAAATCCTTCCAAAACCTTAGTTTTCGTAGCGATTTTAACATAAAAACATCAAAAAACCAATGGTTTTTCAAAAAAAATGTCAAAATTTCATCCCGCGCGCTCTTGCGGATTCGTAGGAAACCCAACACTTTTTAATCATTTCTGTCAAACGGGCTTTTGCGAGCAACTTTTTCGAACTTCTGCAACAACGGTTGCGCACCTGCCAGGGCCATCATCCCTGTCAAATAATACCATGCGGGACACATTCGTTTTTTCTTCGCGCGCGCACGCCGTCGTCGTCGGCCGCGGGGCCCTGAATAGTAGCCACGGTCGTCCGCATGCCACGAAGTGAAGTGTCCGAACGTCATAGGGCGGGAAGCTGGGTGTGGGTGGTGGCGAAGAGTCGTTTGGAAATTTGGTAGAGCTTGAACCGGCCCCCCCACAAAGTGGGGGTATTGCCCGCCTCCTATGAAAACCCTGGCACTGGTGAGAACGGTGTGTCCCCACGTGCTAGTAATTGTTGTTGTTGTTGTTGTTGTTGTTGTTGTTGTTGTTATTGCTGTTGTTGCTGCTGTTGTTGTTGTTATTGTTATGGTTGCTGTTGTAATGGTTGTTGTTGTAATGGTTCTTGTTGTTGTTGTTGTTGTGATGATTTTTGATGTGTTTCGTGTTGTTATTGTTGTTGTTGCAATGGTTGTTGATGTTGAACCTTACTTCTGAAATGATTATTATTGCTGGACCCCCTAAATCCGCCCTGGCGCTCTCGCCGAGGCGCCGGCTGCATTTCCTATGAAATTGAGGCTCACGCTCAGGCGTTTTGGGGGACCGCCAAAACTGGCCCCCCAACAACAACAACGCTCCGGCTCGAGACTTCCTCTTTTTTCACTCGGGCCCGATGCTCTTGTTCGCCGCCGAGGGCCCGCTTTCGCACCAAACTGGCGCAATGGCTCGATACTTCCTCCCCTTTTACCCAGGATCAGCGCTCTCTCCTCGGCGCCGCAAGCGGCCCCCCTATAACCAAGGCGTTCCCGCTCGATATTTCCTCACCTTTTACTCAAGACTGGGGCCCTCGTTTCGGCATCGCCTCTGGGGGCTTCCGAGAGTCACTGCTGAACCTTAAATTTAAGATAATTATCATATGCGCTCTGGCGCTCTCGCCTGCGCGCCGGCACCGGGGGGAGAATGAGGAGGGGGAGGAGGAGGAGGAGGAGGCCAGCGTTGGGATCAGCGCGTGCGAGGAGGGCGATCAGTGGCAGTGTGCTTTGGCGCTGCTCAGCGAAATGTGGGAGGCGAAGCTGGAACCCAACGTCATTAGCTACAGCGCGGGGATCAGTTTGGTCGGTTACATCTGCTAGTGGCCTTCACCTCCTTATTGGCCGAGAGAAAACATACGCCACGAAGATATTGTAAACCACTGGCGTCCAGACCGTGATTCGGGATCACCTGTCCCGGCCGCGCGGCCGATGCTACTCCTGCTGTTGATGCTACCGCTGCGCTCCCTGACCCGCTCCCTGACAGGGCCTTCCTGGATGTCCTCTTGGAGGCTTCTTGGGCCGTCTTGGAGGTCTGTTGGAGGCATCTTGGGAGCGGTTTGGCCCACTTTGAAGCCATCTTCGGCCGTCTTGGATGCATCTTGGGTCGTCTCGGGGACATATTGAGGCCATATTGTGCTCTCTCGGGGTCTAATGGGGCCGTCCTGCGGCAATCTTGGATGACTCTTCGGCGATCTTGGGGCGATCTTGATGGCTGCTTGGGCTGTTTCGGGCCGCCGGAGACCGAAAAGGAGCAAGAGCTAGCACCGTTTACAAACAGAGACATCGTTGATTTGACTTTTGCGGGGCCTCCTGGAGGTCCTCTTCGAGGCCGCTTGGAGTTGTCATGGAGTCGTCTTGGGTCGCATTGGGCCATCTTGAGGCCATCCTGAACCGTCTTGGGTCATCGGGTGCCAATCCTGGGACGTCCGGTGGAGCCCCCGATGGGGCCACGAAGCGCGCGAAGGGTATGCCGAAATGTGTGTGTGGGGGGACGGATGTAATCACGCCCGTTGGGATTTTCGGTGGAGGTCCCTATGGAGCCGCGAAGCGCGCGAGGGGCGCGCCGACATGGGCCGCGGGGGGTGGGCGGGGGGCGCACGCAATCACGCTCATGGGCCTGCGGTGGAGCTCCCTATGGGGCCACGAAACGTGTGAGCGGTGTGCCAAAATCGGTGGGGGGACGCATGTGAGCACGCCCGCTGGAACCGTTGGTGGAGCTCCCTATGGGGCCGCGCGACGTGCGAGGGGCGTGCCGCAATGGGCGTTGGGGGGGGGGCATGTAATCGCGCCCGATGTGACATTCGGTGGAGCTACATATGGCGCCACAGTGCGTGTGGGGGGTTTGCCGGCATAGGCTGGGGTACGCATGTAATCGCAACCGCTGGGGCCCTCGGTGGAGCTCGTTGTGGGGCCACAGATCATGCGAGGGGTGTGCCGCAATGGGTGGGGGGGGCGCAGGGAATCACAACCATTGGGACCTTCGGCGAAGCCCCCTATGGGGCCACGAACCGTGTCACGGTTGTGACGAAAATGGGTGGCGATGATGGTGACGATAACGGTGATGGCGATGATGACGATGATGACGACGATGCGATGGTAATGATGGTAAGAGGGAGGGGGGGAAGGAGAGGAAGAGAAGGGACGCGGTGCGCTGTCTCCCCAAAGCGAGGACCCAACACGACGGGATGATTGGAACAAAAAAGCATGGAAGTCGTCGTCTGCGTCGTCGTCGTCGTCGCCGCAATCAAACGTCGTCGCGTTCGCCGTCGCAACCAAACGTCGACGACAATCGCGCCAAAACCGACAGCTGTTAATCTCGGTCGCAAATCGCGCACGATGGTAATTTTAATGCACGGCCCACCGTCCTGCATAACAAACGCATTGCCTGGTGTTGATTGACCCTCCCCCATTGCCAAGCGCACACTGCCATGCGTTTTTGCATTGGTGCCACTGCAACTTGCTTGCTTGCTACGAGAAGAGCTGATAGGCTGTCTTCCCCTTGCTAATTTCATAATGAAGATGAGGACCGTGCGTCGCAGGATAAGATGTGTCACAAACGCAATGTCTACAACCATGTTTGTGCTACGATATGCTAGCAGTAGATAAAATTGCGCGGTGCCTGGACTTCTTACACCCGTAATTCCACATATGCAACAAGGATTCATGTGCGTGCGTGGTTTGTCCTATAGTATCGTTCAAAAAACCGATGTTGAAACAGACAGCTCTGATGTTAAGCATGCTGTCGCTCGCTGTTTGCAGGGTATCACGCATATGTTTAATTAGCGTAAACTTAAGCGAATTATGGCAAATACAAGTAACGTTTATGCTAAGTTGTTGGAAGCGCTTACAACACGTGAGGAATCAGCCTTAACATAAACGCACACCGTATCTAGCAACCACAACCTGTGGCAATGGTTTGGTTTGCCAAAACATAATATTTCGGAGCTTGCTACATCTGTTAAATCGTTTTAGCAAGCACACCATAGTTACAACAGTGTTCCAGTTTAGTTACAACGTAGTTACAACACACTTTGCAACTAGTTGCAAAGCTGCTAAGCTCTGGCCAAGCCAACGTTCATCTCGGTGGGCCCTGGACTTCCCCTTGGGCCTCCCAGGGCAGCTCCCCTGGGCCGCGGAGCTTTTATTTTCTTAGTTCGTTCGTTCGTGGTTCGTCCTGCTCCCCTGGCCACCTCCCCTGGCTTCCTACCCCCCTTCCTTTCGTTGGGCCGTGTAACCCTTGAGTTTCGTGGTTCGTTCGTTCGAATACTCCTCTTGCCCGTCCTCCTCCCCCCGTCCTTCGTTGTCCGATTGTGCAAAAGCCAGGGCACGCGTGCCATTTGTTTTCGATGTTTCGTGCGGATCTCTCGGATTTGCGCTTGGCCCCTTAGCGGCGCCTCCAGCGCCGCCACTGGCGATCAAACAAATCCGCGCGGACCTCCGAAAGTTTATGGTAATCAAGTGTGCTGCTTGTTCCTCTGAGGTGGACGGCCGCGGCGAGACGTTCATCTCCGCAGGGGGCCGCGACACGCCAGCAACATGCCTGGTCAGGGCCACCCTAGGCCGTGGCATGGTGCATAATATGTCGCCGCGTCGTTTGTTCTGACGCACGGCCTTGCGTCTTGGGGATGGCGCCGCGGCCACCAGTGCAAACGCCGCCTCGGCCGCGCAGGGTTCGCCGTGGTTTGCCGCAGTGCCTGCGCCGTCTACTTGGGGCGCGGGGTGCAGGGCGTGCCGTGGGTTTGCCGTGGTGCCGGGGTCGTCCACTCGGGCGCACTCAAGCCAAACGGCGCGGCGACATGCACGCATCGGCCAGGAGGGTCCCATGTGAACCATCCCGGGGCCCAGGGCCCAGACATCTGACGGTGCATGCGCGGCCCCAGAGGGAGGAGGGATCAGGGAGGAGGGAGGAGGGAGGAGGAGGAGGGAGGAGAGGAGGAGGAGGAGGAGGAGGAGGAGGAGGAGGAGGAGGAGGAGGAGGAGGAGGAGGAGAGGAGGAGGAGGAGGAGGAGGAGGAGGAGGAGGGGGAGGAGTCGGAGGAGGAGGAGGAGGAGGAGGAGGGAGGGAGGGAGGGAGGGGGGGAGGGACCCCGACCCCCTCCCCCTGGGGGCAGTCTTCCGCCCAGGATGCCCTTTCGACTTGCCCTGGGTCCGCTCGCGGGCACGGGAGACCCAGATCGATGGAGGGGGGAACAGCGGGCCCGAAGCGGAGCATACACCTTGGGCGATGCTTAAGAAAACCTAAGTTTTCGTCCAGAGTCTAGATTTTTCTTAACGTTTCAATGTGAATCCTAAGATTTCAATGGGAATGTTGGGTTTTTATCCAAGTTCTGAGACTATGAATTTCTTAACCCATGATTTCTTAAGCATTTCGCAGGGTGTAAGCGTGGAGTGGGGAACAAATGTCGCTGCGCCGTTTGTTCCGACGCACGGACGTGCGTCTTGGGGATGGCGCCGTGGCCACCAAGGCAAATTCCGCCTCGGACGCGGTGGGCTTGCGGTGGGGTTTGCCGCGGTGCCGTGTTCGTTTGCTCGGGCGCGGGGCGCGGGGTTTGCCATGGTGTCGGCGTCGTCCGCTTAGGCGCGTCGAGAGCAAACGGCGCGGCGACAAATCGTACAGTCAAGACGCTGAAAGAAGGACCGCTTTGGGTTCGCAAGGGGCTCGCTGTTACTTAGGTCCTTCCATGGCTGCTCCTCGAACCCTCCTCGTGCGCGCAGACACTTTTGGGGCCAAACAGGGTCCTTCTTTCGGCAACCCGACTGTATCACCAGAGATCTCGGGACTCAGGGGGCCTCGGAAACGGCAGGGCCGTTTTTGTCGCCGGCTCCGTCTTCCTGTCTTCGTCTGGTGCCGTTGCCGCTCTGTCATGGTTGCATCACCTTTTTGTCAGGTTCCCATTCTGGCGCCGTTTTCATAGTTTCGGTGAGCAGTTTGTTTTCCTGGTTTCGTGATCAAGGGTGAGATGTTTGGATACGGTGTAGAAAATGGCCTTGCCGTGTCGAAAGCCTGGGGGTGCTATGAGGATTATCCTGGAGGCCTCGCGCGGCGCGCGACAGTTGTATATTCTAGTCCACGTCCGCTCCGTACGGGTCGACGTTCGCGCGGCGATGCTCCGACGTCAGTCCGACGTGAACCCGACGTAAACCCGACGTGAACCCAACGGAAATCCGGCGTGGATCCGACGCACCTGGGGCCTAAAGTTGCCGCGCGACGCCTTCAGGATTCTCCTCGTGAGGGATGGCCCTGGCCAGACGTGGCGGTGGCGTGCAGGCGCCTTCTGCGGATCCTCTGCCTGCCGCCGGAGCCGGCGGGCGGCGGCGCGGGCGGTGCGGCGAGTTTTCTCTCCCGCGCGCCGAGGTTCACGGGCGAAAGAATACATATACACCTGTGTATATATATATGTATGTATTTGTATATATATACACTCTATCTATACACATACCTACCTACCTACCCACCCACCTACCTACCTGCCTACACAAACAGACACAACGTCCCAGACCCCCAACGCGGTGCTTTTCCGCAGCGTCGATCCCCAGAGGTCTCGCCCTTGCCCTCAGGACCGGCTTCTCATCCCGAGCCGTTTTTTTCGACAGCCCCGGGGCCCAGCGTGGGCCTCCAGAGGCCGAACATCTGAGACAACTGCCCGCGATTCACGACGCGAGGGGCCTGGGGTCACTGCTTGCATCGGCGCCGGAGTCGTGCGCAGCAGCACGCTTCCCCTCCCCTGGCGGCTGGCCCGCGATCGACGAGCCGAAATCCTTCACATCAGTAATTTTGGGTCTCGGAGCCCACAGGGCGGTTTTTCATGTTTTCCATTCGACGTTCCATGAAGCCCGATGTCATTCCGAGGCCGCGCGTCGAACGTTTTCGATGGCGCGTCGAACGTTTCGAGCACGGGCCTCGCGCGCGAGGCCCGTGCTCCACCTGCTGCGGGTGGACGACCTGGACCGCGCGGAGGACCGCGACCTGCAGAGGCGGAACCGCCAGCGCGCCGAGGACCGGCGGGCCCAAGTCCTTGAGCTCTCGGAGGCGAGGCTCTTTCTGGAGCGCCCCACATGTGGGGCCGCGTGTTGGAAAGAAAAGCACGACGCTGGAGCTTTAAGGCACAGTCTCATGGACACTCGAAGGCGAGGCTCTTTCTGGAGCGCCCCACATGTGGGGCCGCGTGTCGAAAAGAACCAAAACGACGTCTGGATTTGAAGACAGAGAGGTGCCTCGCCGCTCTCGGCCCTAGCCTTAAGTCGGGCACATCCCTCTACAGTAGGAATATTCAAGTCAAAAATTAGTGAGGGGACGTTTTTATTGATTATTTTTGATTCTTTGTGGAACATTTTCTGCTTTGTTATACTTATCGTCCAACATCGGCCTGTAGGGGGACAGGCCCAGCGTAGCTCTAGCCAGGGGCCGTGCCCAGGCCTTTGGGTCCGTATACGAGCGTGCAACCCAAGGGGCCCGGATCTTCGACGATGTTCCTTCGGAGCTTCGCATTGTCAAGAGATCGCCGCAGGTGACCGTTTTCTTATTCATTGTTTTGCCGATCGGCGCGGGCCTTCGCTCCCCCCCCTGGAGCAGATCTTGGCTGTATTGTATTGGAGCGGGTGGGGTCTCCCCCACAGGACGCACTATTGCAAACAGCTGCGTTAAGCAGAGGTCCGGAGCCAGACACCCTCCCCCTCTCCCCCACCATTCCGCCCAATGTAGATCAGGAGGGAAAAAAACACACAGACACAATTAATTCTCGATTCCCAGGAAAATATGGGAAAATATGGGAATTGGGGGGGAAGACAAAAACCCAGAAAATATGAGAAAATATGGGGACTATTTTTATTTGTGTGTATTTATTTGTGTGTCCTGATTTCCCTTTAGTAGAGACGCCGAGAAAGAGAACGTTCACCAGGAGTGTCCTTCCCGGAGAGTGCAGAGGGCCAGGGTTGTCGTTTAGTGGGCAAGCTTGCCCCCTGGTGCGCTCGATCACATACGAGGTGAGGTCACCTTGTGCTAGGCCCCCCAGATGTTGTCCGAGCCGACGGGGTCGGAGGATCTCGCCGCATCGCCGATGCATCGGCGATGCGGCTCTACGTGGAACCCGATTTTCTCCACGCCGACGGCGCTGATGCATCGCCGACGTCGCCGATGCATCGGCGACGCGGCGCGATTCTCCGACCCATCTATTCGGACCCCATTGGGAGGCATTTAATTTTGTGGGCACAGATGCGTTTCGCGCGTGCCCGCTTGAGGAGAATGGATTCGGGCACCCCTGTGACGTTATCTGCGAGGCGCAGCTGCTGGAATCGGCGGCGAGTTCGGGGGGGAAGTGAGGAGAAGGCTTCTCAGAGGGCTCGGAAGTCCCCCGGCCTTTCGAGAAGTTTTCTAAGCCTTACCCAAAGAAGCGGAAAACCTCTCAGAAGGCGCGAGGGCTTCTGAGTAGTCCCGCCGCCTTCTGAGAAGAGAAGGCCTTCTCCTTCTCACTTCTCCCCCTCGCTCGCCGGCGATGGGAAGCATCCTGGGGCGAAAAGGCCGCCAAGAACCAGCCAACGCGACCGAAAACACTCGAAGGCGACATGATGTAATAAGGGCCTCCGTGGAAAGACTGCCTCTGCGCGCCGCCGAGAGGCGGCGGCCAGCCCCGAGGTGGGGATCAACCCGTAACCACCGCCTGGTGGGTCGATCTTCGCGGACCTCCACAGGCCGTGGGTACGGACATGTTCGGGCTCCGAGTGCCACAATATTCAGCAGCGAAAGAAGGACGTACATGTACATGAATCCGCGCTGGTTTTGAGAGCACGCATTGCACAAATGTTCGTATAACGCGGCCGGTCTCGCGAATCGAGGGGCCGTGTTCATGTACATAGCTGGGCGCGTACGTCCTTTGTGGGCTCCCTAAATATATCCATATCCACCGCCCGTTGGGGCAGCAGGACGTCTCGCGTTCTCCGAAGACACAGAAGACTTCTCAGAAGGCCGGAGGGCTTCTGAGAAGCCCCGCCGCCTTCCGAAAAGGCCTGAGTAGGGGATCGACTACAGAGTTGACGAACCCCAGAATTGATTTTCTCGCCGAGTCCATGGAAAATGCGTAGAGTGCGACGTAGATCTACGAACGTTCTACACATTTCTCATGGACCTCGACGAGGAAACCAATTTGGGGGCAAATCGATTCTGTAGTCGATCCCCTACTCGAAGAAGGCCTCCCCCTTCTCGCTTCCCCCTCTCGCTCGCCGCCGAGAGGAGCTGGGCGCCGAGGCCTTGCAGGCGCTGCAGGAGCGCTGCGGCTGAGCGCGCGGCCGCGCGCTCAGCCGCCCATCTCCGCGGGTTCTGCGCGGGAAGAGCGCGCGCGGGGGCGCCCGCGAGGAGGGCGACCTGCAAGGAGGGCCGCGCGTTCTTCGCGTAGGGGATCGATTGCATAATCGATGTACCCCAAAATGGACTTTCTCGTCGAGTCCATAGTTATTGCGTAGACTGCGATGTAGGATATACGAACATTCTACGCAGTTTTCATGGACTCGACGAGAATATCAATTTTGGGGTGAATCGATTAGGTAGTCGATTCCCTACTCGAAGTGCGCGCGCGGGGGCGCCCGCGAGGAGGGCGACCCGCGAGAAGGGCCGCGCGTTCTGCGGCCTCCTCTCGCCGCAGGAGGCATCCATACAGGCCCACCGAGGTGTAAGATCGAGGTCGGTTCGGGGAGGGCGCCCTCGTGCTCCTCGTGCTCGTTGGGCGTTCTCGAGCACCCTGGAGAGAGGGCACCGCTCCATGTTCTGTCTGTCTTGGCCGACGGAGCGTCTCATGGTTCTTAGGGGATCTTCTTCCGGCCCAGGTCCGACTGTGCACCCCCACGGTGCCTGGCGAGGGCCACCCTGGGCCGGGGTCCGGAGGCGTAAACACAATGCCAGGGCCCAGGCCGGCCCTGGCCAGGCAAGGTGGTGGTGTGCAGATGCCTTCTGTGCACTCTCGCCGCGGGGAATGCAGGGGGGTCCCTCACCGTGCCCCTGCAGGGCGGGCCAAACAGCGACGATCCGGGATAGAAAGCTTGGTCCCAGGCGAGGGGTCGGAACCTCTGGGGTCGGATGCGCGTAAGAGTGACCCTTCGCATATTTGATCGTAGGAGCGGGCTCATTGGGCCCCCGATCGCGTGCAACG
>CAUYUJ010002225.1:1233768-1238768 GCA_963575745.1 Prorocentrum cordatum | reverse complement strand
TCTCTCGCCGACGTCTCACTGCCGTCAGGCAATCCCAGGCCTGCACCTGTGTCTGAGCTGTGGGGCGAAGGCGGGCGCCAAATGGTAGAGGACTTCTTCCGCTTGAATGTCGTTCCGTCGGAACAGTCGCGGGCTCGACTCCGAGCCTCGGGCGTTGTCTCTCCCTACTCCGATCCCAAGCTTAGGCGCCCTCGCGCTTTCGAAGTGTTCATGGCGGCGCTGGCCGCCCGCGGAGTGTTCGATTTTGCACGCGAGGACGGGGGGCGAGTGGAGTCGTTTTTGTAGCCAAGAAGAACGGCAAGCTAAGGCTTGTCGTAGATTGCAGGCGCTCAAGCTGTCATTTCACAGAGGCCGGGGGGGTCTCTCTCTGCGCCGGCGAGGGTCTCGCTGCCATCGAGCTCGGCGCCGACGAAGATATCTTCGTGGGCAGGGCGGATTTGAGTGGGGTTTGTTTTATACCGCAGGGGGCTCCCAGAGCCTCTGAGAACATATTACTTTTCAGCCCGTGCGGGCTGGAGCGGCAGGTTGCGCGGAGATTGGGGGTCGGGCTGTGGCTGCGCATGAGAAGGTTTACCCTGGGCCCGCTGCCGTTCCCATGGGATGGTCTTGGGCTCTTCGGTTTTGCCGGAAGATGCACGAGAGGATTGTTGAGGCAGCTGGCTCGGGCCCCAAGTATAGGATCACCGACGAGACGTGCGCCCCCGACCTCAGCCAACCATGTCACGCGCAGTATGTGGACAACTTCATTGCTATCTCGTCCGACGCGGACCACGTGAAACAGTCTGTGACTGCTGCCGTCGTTGCTCTGGAGGCCCGAGGTCTCGTCGCCCATGAGGGGGATCATGGGGGGGGGGGGGAGTGCTACCGCCAAGTTGCCGGGTTGGGTCATCGATCGAAGGAGTGGGCGACTCGTTGCTTCTCCTGAGCGTCTATGGCGTGCTCGGCTTGCTATTCGTGCTTTTTCTCGCTCGTGGTCGGGCAAAAGGTCGGGGCGTTGAAAGGCTTCTCGGACATCTGGTGTTTAATATCCTTGGTGCGACGTGACGGCCTCAGTTTGTTTTGGAGCTGCTATGGTTTTATTCGCAAGCATTACGACACGGGCTCTACCCTGTGGCCCTCGGCTCCTCGGGAGTTGAGCGTTTGGGACTCTATCTCCCCGCTCCTTTATCGTGATCTGCGGGCTGCTTGGGGTGGCGAAGTTATCGTGGTCGATGCAAGCGAGTGGGGCCTCGGTGCCTGTTCCAGCCGCTGTGGGGCCTCTCTCTGCTCGCAGGTTGGGCGTGCATCCGAGAGGTGGCGCTGGGGGCGGGGCGGTGCCCTTGGGGGCCCTCGTCGCCGCGCTGGACGCTGGGCTCGGAATGCCGCGACGGCGGCGGCCCTCGACGGGTCCACGGAGAGCGCTGCCCCTTGGATGTGCGGCCCCGACGACACTCAGGATCCGGTTCTTGACCATGGTGTTTCCGGACGTCCAGAGGCCCCTCTCGCTGGGGGTCACGCCCCCGGCGATGTCTACGGGTTCGGGAGGTTAGCTCGCGAAGGTGAGTTTCCTGAAGTTCCAGGGGAGATGATCGAGCAGGACTGGGAGGTGGCGGGGAGGTTCGAGTGGCGTAAGAAAGGCGACAAAGGCGAGAGCATCCCAGTTCTGGAGGCTCGCGCAACTCTGCGCGGCTATAGGCACCTCCTCCGCAATTGCCATCACCACGGCAAGCGTCTAGTTGTCCTCGGGGATTATATGAATGTGTCTGGTGCTGTCTCTAAGAGCCGCAGTGGAAGTCGGGCCATGATGAACGTCGCCCAGAGCATCGCCGCCCTCTCCCTGGCGACGGGCTCCTCTCTCCACTGCCGCTGGCTCCCCTCAGAGTGGAAAGCAGCCGACGGACCCTCAAGGGAGCGTTGGCACCCCGCGGCCCCCACCGCGCTGGCCGCGCGGGATGCTCGCGCGCGCGGCGCCAGCTCCGGGCACCGCGGCCTCGCTCGGCCTGGCGCCGCGGACAGGGCCCCTGCCCAGGACCCCCCAGGCGGAGTTGAGGGGGCCCCGAGCACCAGCTCCGCGCCCTGGCGAAGGGCTGGCAGCGACCTCGAGCCGGCCTGCGTCAACGGGGCACAGTCGCGTGGCCGCGCTGCGCCAGCAGCACCGCGTGCTGCGGCGCCCGGCCGCGTCGCCTGCCCCCCTGGCCTCGAGCGGGCCTCTGCGCCGCAAGGCCTCCCAGCGGGCCGCGCGGGGAGTGGCGCGGCGGGCGGCGGCTGCGCGGGTGCTGGGCATGACGGTGCTCGAGGCGGCGTGCATCCAGCCCAGGGCCCGCAACCGCTACCAGGAGATCTTCCGCGACTTCCTGTCGCGGGCGAACGGGCGGCCCCTGGCGTCAGAGGACCTGGTGGACGAGGCGATCGCGGAGTGGCTCGACGAGCTGCACCTCGACGGCGAGGATTTGAGCGCGGGCTCGTGGGCCTACGCGGCGGTGACGTTCTTCGCGGGCCTGAACAAGGCGTCGGGCGCGCTGATGCCGCGTTGCCGCCGTGCTCTACGAGGCTTCCGCAGGTTGGCGCCACCACGATCTCGATTGCCCATGCCCTACATGGTGGTGGCGATGGTGGTGATGGAGCTCATCGCCCAGCACCTCGTCGAGAGTGCCCTCGTGGTGCTCCTCATCTTCGAGCTGCGCCTGCGGCCCGGGGAGGCGTTCCACGCCAGGGCCGCGGACCTCGTGCCTCCAGTCTCGGACGTCAGCGGGGCCTCCCACTGGTGCGCGACGCTCCACGCCGCCGAGACCGAGCAGGAGTCGAAGACGGGCGAGATCGACGAGAGCCTCTCGCTGGACCTCGGCCGCCAGTCCTGCCTGGGGCCAGCGCTCAACCAATTTGCGAGCCAGCGCCTCGGGGCCAACTGGCGGGCCGCGCAGCAGAGGTGCGTTGGCGCCAGCCACCGCCTTGCTGCCCCGCTGTTCACCGGGGCGCTACGTCCGACGTGACGAAGGACTTCAAGACCGTCGTGGAGGCGCTGGGGGTCCACGCGGCCCTGGGCGCCGCCCGCGTGTACATGCTGCGACGCGGCGGCGCCTCGCACGACTGCGCCTCGGTGTGCCGCCGCCTGGGGGGCGCGCGCCGGCGCGGCCGCCGGCGTTCGTGGTCCTCGGTGAGACGCTACGAGAAGGGCGGCAGGCTCGCGCAGGTCGCCCACAAGCTCGCGCCCGCCCTGCAGGCCCGCGGAAAGCTCTGCGCGGAGCTGCTGAGCGAAGTCGTGTCTGGCCGGCGCTCTGCTGCACCCTTCGTCTCCGACAGCGCGTCTTCGTCGAGGTTTTCTCGGGGGGCGGGCACCTCTCGGAAGCGATCCCGGGCGCAGGGGTGACGGCCTTGCTCTGGGACATTAGCCTGGGCGAGAACTACGACCTTAGGTGCAGACGCAATCGCCACCTGCTCCTCGGCTGGGCGAGGGATGGGCTGGTGGTTGGGCTCCATGTAGCCACGCCTTGCTCGTCCTTCAGCGGGGCCCGAGACATCCCCCCTGGGCCCCCTCGGCCCCGAAGCGACTCGGAGCCGATGGGCCTCGGAGGGCTGTCCCAGGCCGACCCGGAACAGGTGGCGATTGGTAACATCTTGATGTTGTTTTCAGCGTCCCTTATACGTGAATGCGGGCAGGCGCAGATCCCTTGCTCCCTCGAGAATCCCGCCCGTAGTCGACTGTGGATTTGCCCAGCTACGCGTCGTCTTTCCCGGACTCGTGGCGTTAATGTCACTGCCACCGATTTCTGTCAATGGGGAGTTCCTTGGAAGAAAAGCACGAGTTTCTTATCCTCTAATCTTGACTTGATCGAGCTCGCGAACGCGAGATGTGTGGGCAGCAAGCGGGTATATGCAGTCGTGCGGGTCGTGGTCGTCAGCAGCTCCAGGGCAAAGATCTTTCCGGTAATTTCTACACAAAGTTAGTTGAACCATACCCAAAGCGGCTGTGCAAGGCTCTAGCCACTGCGTGCTACAACTCATGGGCCAAAGGTATCGGTGACTCCTTTGGGCGCTTTATGCAATAAAGAATATACGGCTCGGGCCAGTGAATTATTTTGGAGATAACAGAGTTTGCAGGTGCTTGACGATATTCGTCGCGGTCTCAGTGGCCGCTTCCATCGTGCTTGGACTCGCGGAGGCTCGGCTTCATATGCATCATGGTGTCTGGCTGAAGTAAGAGAATAGAGCTGGGGATGGCCTGTACTTGTAGGAGAATCCAGTGTCTCGCTTCGGTGCTCTGCCGCTCGACCCCCCATCGACCCGAACTGTAACTCGTTCTGTTCGCCGCGGCTGCGGTTGCTCAAGCTTCACCTCCCTTCCCCCTCCACCGCCCTGAAAAGTTTTAAGCTTGCGACTGGTTTCACGCAGCAGGTGCTTGACGATATTCGTCGCGGCCTCAGTGGCCGCTTCCATCGTGCTTGGACTCGCGGAGGCTCGGCTTCATATACATCCTGGTGTCTGGTTGAAGTAAGAGAATAGAGCTGGGGATGAGGAGGACGAGGGGGAGGACGAGGAGGAGGAAGAGGAGGAGGTGAAGAACTGATGAAGACGGAGGAAGCGCCGGAGGAGGAGGAGGAGGAAGAGAACGGAGGGAGGAGGAGGTGGATAAAGAAGGGAGGAGGAGGACGAGGAGGAGGAGGACGATGAAGAGGAGGAGACAAGAGAGAGGAGGAGGACGAGGAGGAGGAGGAAAAGGAGGAGGAGGAGGAGGAGGAGGAGGACGAGGTGGAGGAGGAGGAGGATGACGAGGACGAGGGCGAGGACGAGGAGGACGAGGAGGAGGAGCAGGAGGAGGATGAGGACGAGGAGGAGGAGGAATAGGAGGAGGGGAGGAGGAGGAGGAGGAGGAGGAGGAGGAGGAGGAGGAGGAGGAGGAGGAGGAGGAGGAGAAGAAAAAGAAGGAAAAAGGAGGGAGGACTCGAAAGAGGAGAATGGAGTGAGGAGGAGGAGGAGGAGGAGGAGGAGGAGGAGGAGGAGGAGGAGGAGGAGGAGGAGGAGGA
>CAUYUJ010002225.1:1188768-1228768 GCA_963575745.1 Prorocentrum cordatum | reverse complement strand
TCGACCTCAACTTATCGACCTCCTGCTGTACCTGACTGGCCTCCAACTTCCAGCTTCCGCCCTCCTGCTCCAGCTTCCTGCTTCCGACCTTTTCGACCTCCAGCTCTGACTCCCTTGTCGCTGCGACGGCTCTGGTGCCAGTTCCGGCCGCCCCTCCGACGCCAGCTTCGGTTCCGCCTCCAGCCAGGGCGCCAGCCCCAGTCCCAACACCAGCTCCGACTCCCCAGCTCCACCTTCCAGCACCTCCGCCAGCAGCGCCTGCGCAAACACCAACCCCAACGCCCACGCCAACACCTACGCCAGCACCGATACCTGCCCCAACGCGAGCGCCTTGGCCAGTGCCGACGCCAACACCGACGCCAGCAGCAACGCCTGGGCTAATGCCGGCACCAACGCCAGCACCTGCACCAGCGCCGACGCCAGCACCGACGCTAGCACTAGCGCCGTCGCTTACGAGGGCACAAACTCCACCGATTACCCACAAACCGACGCTAACACCATCACCAGCACAAACGCCGGCGCCTACTTTCACACATGTCGACGCCAGTCCGGAAGACAGCAACAACGCCAGCGCCTACGCGGGCATGCGTCGAAACCAGCGCCTACACCTGCGCCGACGCCAACAATGACGCCAGCACGAACGCCAACGCCTGCGCCGCTGCCAATGCCAGCGCTTACATCAGCACCGAAGCCAGCCCCGATGCCAGCCTCAATACGTACGCCAGCGCCGACGACAGCACCGACGCCAGCATCAACGCCTGCGCCTACACTGGCACCAACGCCAACGCCTACACAAACGCCTACGCCAATACCATCGCGAGCCACACCATGGACTTCAGCTCCATCGTGAGTAATGTGACGGATTCTAGCAACCCCACCGTGAACAGTACAGCAGTACAGACTCCAGCCGCATCAATATGAGCAGCACGACGCTCCGCGACACCACCGTGGGCGGCAGGACGAACACCAGCAGCACCAATGGGGGCAGCGATACGGAGTCCGACGGCACCAACGTGCGCAGCACGTCGGACTCGAGCAGCGCCACTGTGAGCAGCACGACGGACTCCAACAGCACCGTTTCGACCTATGCAGACTCCAAAGCCTGCGCCTACGCCGGCACCAACGCAGGCGCCTACCCCAGCATCGACGGCAGGCCACAGCGCACCGGTGAGCTGCCCAGCTAATCGGTGCGCGCTAGCGCCGGCTCCAACGTCGGCGCCTTCGCCAGCACCGACGCCAGAACGGCAGCAACCAGCATTACGGAATCGAACACGACCACGGCATCCGCCACGAGGGATTCGCTCTCCAGCTCGGCGGAAGGAGGTGCTACCGTGGCGACCTTCGCGACGGAGCACCGAATGCGCGACCGGTCATGTACAAGCGGCGCGACGACGCTGAGCGACGCGACCATAACGTCCAGCAGCTCCAAGGGTACGTCAGCCTCCACGCTCAGGGGACAGCGGCGCGACGTTGCTGAGAGGCACGTGCACGAGGGTAGGCAGCTCCAGGGGTGTCAAGCCCACCACGACTTCGAAGATTGGCCAGTATACCAGCAGCCCCAGCATTCACCTACGCAAGCGCCTGCACAAACGCCGACGAATGCACCGACGCCAACACGAGCGTCAGCGGTTATAGTGCCGGCGTCACCACAGACGCTAGCGCACCGGTGAGCTGTCCGGCTCACCAGTGTCCCAGGAGAGCACGCTGTCGTTTGCGCCAGCGCCGACGTCAGCACCGACGTCAGCATTAGCGCCTGCGCTTGCGCCGGCACCAACGCAAGCGCTGACACCAGCGCCGACGGCCCCCCGGAAGCACGACGGTCGTCGGTAGCACGGCTGGGCACAGGACGTGCAAACGGCCTTCCATTTGAATAAGTGTGGCGTTCAGTCGAGACGTGTGGCCAGATGGAGACGGACAAATCCTGCCCCCCTCACACGATCTTCAACAGCATCGGTACCAGCAGCGACTCCAGCATCGATGCCAACTACGGGAACGCCAGTTCCTCCTTGAGCTACCAGTGCATCTGCATCGGCGTCCAGACGAGGGCCGCGAGCAACACAACTGGGATTGCCACGCGCGAGAGCAACAGCACGGGCGCCACGAGCAGTAGCACTACGGCGCATTGGTCTTCATCATCCTCATCTTCGGCTCTTTGTCTCCTCTTCTCCTGGTCGACATCATCGCTTGCAGATTGACTTCGAGTCTCATAGCGACATTTTTACGGCCATCTCTTCACTCCCCCCGCGCAGCACGCCGTGCATCACGAGCAGCACGGAGGGTCAAAGACCCGCCACGGCAGCGCCGACGCCAACGCTGACGCCAGCATCAACGCCTCGTCCTACGCCAGCTCCAGCACCAGCGCCTCCCCCCCAGCGCCGCCGTCAGCACTGACACAAGCACTAACGCCCGCTCCTTCGCCAACGCCGACGCCCTCACCGACGCCAGCGACTACACCGGCACCAGCGCCAGCGCCTACGCCAGCACCGACGCTAGCATCAACGCCTGCGCCTACACCAGCGCCGACGTCAGCGCCTACACCAGCAACGACGCCGGCCTACACCAGCACCACTGTTATCACCGACGCCAGCAAAAACGCCAGCGTCTACTCCAGCACCGACGCCAGCACAGGCGACGACGCTTACGCCAACGCCGACCCCTGCATCGACGCCAGCATAGACGCCATCACTTGCGCCGGCACCAACGGCAGCGCCTACGACAGCGCCGATGCCAGCACTGACGCCAACATGGACGCCGGCGCTTGCGCCAGCGCCGACGCCTGCATCGACGCCAGCATGGACGCCATCGATTGCGCCGGCACCAACGCCAGCGCCTACGACAGCGCCGATGCCAGCACTGACGCCAACACGGATGCCGGCGCATGCGCCGGCACCAACACCAGTGCCTACACCAGCACCGACGCCAAACTGCAGCGCACCGGTGGGCTTTCCAGCTAACCAGTGCGCACAGGCGCTGGCACCAACGACTGCGCCTACGACGGCACCATCGCCAGCGCTTACACCAGCGCCAGCGGCAACCACTACGCCAGCGCCAAGGCTAGCGCATACGCCAGCACCAACGCCAACGCTGGCGCATACACCTTATTCTCATAAGCACTGGCGAAAACTCCAGTCACGTGGCCCCTTCGGGCGCCGGACCAGACGCCAGCACCGGACACCAGCACGCTCCAGCGAGACAGCGGCCACCATGTGTTCGACGAGTAGTTTTGCTATCAGTTGCTCCAGTATCCGAGGCGCAACCCCGCTGAACGGCGCGGCCACGACGGCCATCAGCTCCAGCGACACAACGCCCACTCCAACTCCTGCGGTGGCTCCGGCTTGAGCCCTGGATCCAACTCCGACCCTAGCTTCGACTCCACCTCCGACGCCGTGCGAAGAGCACCGCATCACTGTGCAGCATGACATCAGCGGGAGCCAGATCGCCAGCACCGACGCCCGCGCCTACGCGGGCACCAACACCAGCGACTACACCAGCGCTGGCGCCAGCACCAATGCCGACGCCTGCGCCAGCGCCGACGCCAGCATCATCATCAGCGCCTGGCATCTCGGAGCCTACACCTTAGGCGATGCTTAAGAAAACCCAAGTTTTCGGCCAGAGTCTCGATTATTCTTAATGTTTCCATGTGCATCCTAAGATTTCGATGGAAATTCTGGGCTTCTACTCAAGTTCTGAGACTATGAATTTCTTAACCCATGATTTCTTACGCATTTCGCAGGGTGTACACCGTCACCAGCGGCATCAACGACACAGGACGAGTTCTGAGTTCTGAGGGCGCCTTCTCGCTTCCCCTCTGCGTTCCCCATCCTCTCGCTTTGCACGTGCTCCTGTCATTGGCGTTTGCTTTAAACATTCGCTTGCATCGGGGACTGACGCCGTGTTCGTTGGGCGCCGCTCCCTGTTCGCGCGGTCGCGGCTGCTCGACGCCAGGGTCAGGTTTTTGGGGGCCTGACCGTCATTTTAAAATTTGTAGTAGATAGTATTTGCTTTTACCTTTCTTGTAAGGCTGCACTGCGCTTTCTCTCTCTCTCTCTCTCTTTCCCTTCCTCTGCGCCCTCCCTTCTCGTGCTCGTGCGGGACGATGCTGCGGGCGTCCCCAGCGAAGTCTGGGGGGCCTTTGCAGACACGAGCTGCTCGCCCCATCTCTTGCTTCTGGCCCCCGCCGCCCCTCTTTCCCCTCGCCCCGCGCTGGCTGGTCTGCTCTCGCGTGCAGTACTTACATGGGGTCGTGGCGTTTGCCGGGGCACAGACGCCTCGTGCGTTCGCTTGGCGGTGTTTTTCTCTTTCTCTCATGCGGGCTCTTGCTCACGTCCGTGCATCGCCCTGTTTCAGTTGCGCGGCTGGCCAGGCTGCGTTTCGCATTCCTCCCCTCTTTGCTCCCCTCTCTCCCCCTCAGCTGGCGTGTCGCTGCGCATGACATCGCGTGTGGCGTTCTCGGCTTGTCCAGAGGTGTTCCGTGTCTCACGGCTCGGTGCCAATCGTTCAGTGTTCGTTCTAGGGCTGAACAAAACCTATCATTGTTCTGCTTTGCACCCTCTGTCTTCCTCGCGGCTCTCCCGACACGCTGTGGCGCTTTTCATTCGCAGGTTCGGGGTTAGCACACAGAACCCTGGAACGCAGCCCTAGGATTGCACATTTATTTTCATAAGATTAGGGGTTATCCACGAAACCCTGTGGCAACATCCGTGCGCGTACTTCCACGCCATTTTTTGCGGTCTACTCTGGGCCCACACGGAACGTTACCTGTGGACCGTGGCGGTGGAGGGGAAGTTGATGTGGAGGTGGAGGAGGAAAAACCCTCTCTTTCAAGGTTAGGGGTCAGCCACAAAAACCCCAACATCACTAGCCGACTTCACATCGCAAGTTGTTTTTGGCAACAGGCCAGCCTCTTCGGGCCAGCCTACTCTTGGCAGCCACTTTCTCCCCGATCATTGTTTTTTTACGCCCTCTGTCTTTCCCTCGCAGTTCGTCCGACACCTGGTGGCGCGCTCTCACGTGCAGCTTCTGGGTCTCGCACAAAACCCTGGGTCGCAGCTCTAGGATTGCACAGTTATTTTTGTAACATTCCAGGTTATCCACAAAACCTGATGGCACCAGGCCAGCCTCCACACAGGCCAGCCTAGGCATCGGCAGCCTCTCGTTCCCCTGTCGCTGATCAGCTTTGCACCTTCCGTCTCCCATTCGCTTTCCGACACAATGGTGGCACCTCTCTCCAGCTCAGGTTCGGAGTGATCCTACGAAACCCCGTATCGACTTGCATAATCTGATTAGAAAAACTGCACAGGCTCTGTTCAGGTACCAGACCCTATACGTGAGCAATCATCCCACGTGTAAGGCGATCTGGTACCCTCCGTTGTACGGCGTTGTTTGCGGCATATGTGTATTGCTTCTTGCCTACTGAGGCTATTAAGAATGGGGGTATATCTACATAAGCTTATATGCATTGTCTGGGTGTACTTATTAACACTTCGGTCAGTGCCGACCTCTTGGACATGGCGGGCGCCTACTCTTCTTGCTCGTCTTTTCCGTGCCTTTATCTAGTTAATTTTCCGCGGCCCCGGCCTGGCCGTTTTGCGCCGACTCGCCCATCTGCACGTCTATACCAATTTTGCCATCGTAGCGCCACAGCATCATGCCAAGGGCCGTCTAACTCAAAAGGAGTAGGAGGACGAAGAGGGAGGGGGAGGAGGAGGACGAGGAGGAGGAGGAGGAGGAGGAGGAGGAGGAGGAGGAGGGAGGGGGGGGGGGAGGGGGAGGGTGAGGGAGGGAGGGAGGGAGGAAGGGGGGACGAGGGTGGGCAGGAAGGGAGGGAGGGAGGGAGAGAGGAGGAGAAGCAGGAGGAGGAGCAGGAAGGCTAGGAGAAAGGAGGGAGGACGAAGAGAAGGGAGAAAAGGAGGAAGGATGGAGGAGGAGGAGGAGGAAGAGGAGGAGGATGAGGAGGAGGACCAGTGTACTGAGGAGGAGGAGGAGGATTCAGGAGGAGGAGGAGGAGGAAGAGGAGGAGGGACTGGAGCCTGTAAACAGGCCTGGACGGTTTCATCGTTTTTTTGATAACCACTATTCTCAGTTTTAACACAGATTCCAAAGAAATCAAAGAAGTCAATTAAAACTACCAGCAACATACAAGTTGATAAAAGCTAAAAGCAAGGTTTCGGCTGAGACATCTGTCAAACAGTAATGGTGGAAGGCTGCTTCCTAAGGATGTCTCAAGCGACACCTTGATTATTGGAGAATCCTTTGGATGTTCATTTCTTGGGGAATTCGACGGTCCGAGAAAGTCCAGCGAACAAAAACAAAAAATCCACTGGATTTTCAAAAAATCAGGGTTTCGCTTGAGACACCCTCCAAACTTTCACTTTTCCCCTATTGGTTTTTGCCCGATGTCTCAAGCGAAACCTTGATCTTCAATAAGGTTAAATCTAAAAATCAAGGTTTCGTCTGTCAAAAGTGATGGTGGAAGACTACTTTTCTGAGGATGTCTCAAGCGAAACCTTGATTATTCGAAAATCCTTTGGTTTTTCATTTCTGGGGAAATCCCACGGCCCGAGAAAGTCCGGCGAACAGGAAAAAAAATCATTGGATTTTCAACAAATCAGGGTTTCGCTTGAGACACCCTCCAAATTTTCACTTTTCCCCTATTGGTTTTTGCGATGTCTCAAGCGAAACCTTGATTTTCAATAAGGTTAAGGTCAAAAACCAAGGTTTCGCCTGACACATCTGTCAAAAAGTGATGGTGGAAGGCTACTTTTCTGAGGATGTCTCAAGCGAAACCTTGATTATTTGATAATCCTTTGGATTTTCATTTCTCGGGAAATCCGACGGCCCCAGAAAGTCCGGCGAACTAAAAAACAAAAAATCCGGTGGATTCTCAAAAAAACCAAGGTTTAGCTTGATACACCCTCCAAACTTTCACTTTTCCCCTATTGGTTTTTGCCCGATGTCTCAGGCGAAACCTTGATTTTTAGATTTAACCTTATTGAAAATCAAGGTTTCGCTTGAGACATCGGGCAAAAACCAATAGGGGAAAAGTGAAAGTTTGGAGGGTGTCTCAAGCGAATCTTTTTGTTTTTTTTGAAAATCCACCAGATTTTTTTTTATTATTCGCCGGATTTTCTCTCAGGCCGTCGGATTTCTCCAGAAAATGAAAATCCAAAGGGTTCTCCAATAATCAAAGCTTCGCTTGAGACATCCTCAGAAAACCAGCTTTCCGCCATCACTTTTTGCCTGATGTCTCAAGCGAAACCTTTGTTTTTAGATTTAACCTTATTGAAAATGAAGGTTTCGCTTGAGACATCGGGCCAAAAACAATAGAGGGAAAGTGAAAATTTGGAGGGTGTCTCAAGCGAAACCTTGGTTTTTTGAAAATCCACCGGACTTTTTTTTTTCCGCCGGACTTCTCGGGCCGTCGGATTCCCCCAGAAATGAAAATCCAAAGGATTCTCCAATAATCAAAGTTCCGCTTGAGACATCCTCAGATAATCAGGCGCATGGTGATGCCGATGATGAGGACCATGCTGATGAGTATGATGATGCTGATGATGATGATGATGATTACGCTGATTTTGACGATGGTGATGATGATGCTGCTGCTGATGATGATCATAAAGACGCTTATGATGATGATGATAGCGATGCCTATGATAATGATGGTGATGATGATGGTGTTGATGATGATGGTGATGATGATGATGGTGATGGTGATGAATGTGATGATCATGATGATGAGGATGATGGTGTTGATGATTGTGATGATGATGCTGCTGCTGATGATGCTAATGATGATGGTGCTGGGGATGCTGATAATGATGATGCTGGTGGTGACGCTGCTGATGATGAGGATGATGTTGATGGTGATGGTGGGGGTGATGGTGATGAGGATGAGGATGATGACGATGGTGATGATGATTGTGATGATGATGATTATTTTGCTGATGACGACGATGATGATGATGCTAATGATGATGACGATGATGATGATGCTGATGCTCATGATGATGGTGATTATGGTGGTGACGATGCTGATGATAATGAAGATGATTGTGATGATGATCAATATGATGATGACGACGATGATGATGATTATAATGCTAGTGATGATGGTGCTGATGATGATTATGATAATTTGGATGATGATGCTGCTGATGATGATACAGGTCATGTTGATGATGATTATGGTGATGATAATAATTATGATGGTGATCACGTTGATGATGATGCTGATGATGATGGTGATGCCGATGATGATGACCATGCTGATGATGATAATGAGGCTGATGATGTTTATGATGTTTATGATGTTTATGATGATGATGATGACGATGGTGATGACGATGATGATGATGCTACTGATGATGATCATGAAGACGCTCATGATGATGATAGCGATGCCTATGATGCTGATGATGGTGATGGTGATGATGATGATGGTTATGGTTATGGCGATGATGATGATGGTGATGATGATGAGGATGTTTGTGGTGATGATGATGATGGTGATGGTGATGCTGATGATGATGCTGCTGATGATGATGCTAATGATGATGATGCTGATGGTGCTGATGATGACGCTAATGATGATGGTGCTGATGATACTGATGATGATACTGGTGGTGATGCTGCTGATGATGATGATGTTGATGGTGATGGTGGGGGTGATGGTGATGGTGATGAGGATGATGACGATGATGATGATGATTTTGATAATGATGATGGTTTTTCTGATAACGGCGACGATGATGGTGATGCTACTGATGATGACGATGATGATAATGCTGATGGTCATGCTGATGATGCTGATGATGATGACGATGATGATGATGCTGATGGTCATGATGATGATGCTGCTGATGATGATGCTAATGATGATGATGATTATGATGATGCTCACGTTGGTGATGATGATGATGCTGATGATGATGATGATGCTGAGTGTGATGATTGTGATGCTGATGATTATGATAACTTGGATGTTGATGCTGTTGGTGATGATGCAGGTCATGCTGATTATGATGATGATGGTGGTGATAATGATGACGATGCTGATCACGTCGATGATGATCATGATGATGCTTATGCTGCTGATGATGATGGTGATGCCGATGAGAATGATCATGCTGATGATGGTGGTGCTGATGATGACGCTGACGATGGTGATGACGATGCTGACGATGATGCTACTGATGATGATCATGCAGACGCTTATGATGATAGCGATGCCGATGATGATGGTGATGATGATGGTGATGATGATGGTGATGATGATGATGATGATGGCGATGATGATGATGATGATGATGATGGTGGTAATCATGATGTCGATGGTGGTGATGGTGATGATGATAATGATGATGCTGATGCTGATGACGATTTTCATTATGACTGTGCTGATGATGCTGACGATGTTGATGGTGATGGTGGGGGTCATGGCGATGGTGATGGTGATGAGGATGATGACGATGATGATGATGATTGTGTTGGTGATGCTTATTTTGCTGATGACGACGATGGTGGTGACTATGATGCTAATGATGATGACGATGATGATGATGCTGATGGTCATGATGATTGTGGCGGTGGTGGTGACTATAATGATGATACTGATGATTGTGATGGTGATGATGATGATGATTATGCTGGTGATGCTGATGCTGCTGATGATGATGCAGACCATGCTGCTGCTGATGATGATGGTGATGATGATTATGATGATTTTGATGCTGATGTTGCTGATGAGGATGATGCAGATCATGCTGCTGCTGATGATGATGATGATGATAATGACGATGCTGATCACGTTGATGATGATGATCGTGCTGATAATGCTGATGCTGATGATGATACTGATTATGGTGATGATGATGCCACTGATGATGGTCATGAAGATTATTATGATGATGATAGCGATGCGGATGATGCTGATAATGATGATGGTGATGATGACGGTGATGATGATGCTTATGCCGATGACGATAATGAGGATGATGACGATGATGATGATTGTGGTGGTGATGATTCTGATGATGCTGCTGATGATGATGCTGGCAATCATGACCCTTATCATGATGATGATTATGATGTTGATGATGGTGTTTCCCTTCACATGCACAATCAGTGGTATCTGTTCTTATCGATATCGATCGACGTCCGCAGCTCAGTTGTGTCAAAAGAGCGTTGCATGGTAGCGGAGCGTCGGTCGCTCCGGCGCTCGCGCGCACCGGCCCCCGGCCGCGCTCCCGCGCGGCCCGCCCCGCCCACGCCAGCCACGGCGTCGAGCGGCGATCGCGGTGCTGCTGGCGGGTGGCAGCTGGTGGCGGACGAGGCAGAGGCGTCGGTCAAGCAGGCCGACGGGAGCGTGCAGCATCGCTGGCGCCACGTAGTGGCGAAGGTGCTGAAGCAGAAGTTTCTCAGGGGCTTCTGGGCGGTGCTCGGTGAGTACCTCAACTACATCAAGCGCAGGCAGCTGCAATGAATGAGCAGGAGAGGCAGGCCATGGCTAGCCTGCAGTCCGCGGTGGAAGCGCTGAGGATTCAGAATGCTCAGCTGTCCCAGCAGGCGGAGCAGATGCAGCAGCAGAACGTACAGATCAGGACAGAGCTCGCTCGGCAGGTGCAGGCGCAGGGTGACCTACCACGTCTGGCTGAGCAGCTTGGCGACGCGGTGCAGAAGCTATCGGAAGAACGCAAGGAGAAGTCGTCTGCGCCGGCCTTCTCACTCGTAGACACCAAGGGGTTGGGCAAACCCTCCATCTTCAAGAACGAGGAGGCCAAGTTCCTGGAGTGGTACCGCAAGACGAATGCGTACCTGACGGCGATCTTCGGCGAGCAGTTTCGCAAACTGCTGGAGTGGGTGGAGGACCAGGCGCAGGAGACCACAGTGATCAGCATGGAGGTCCTGGAGGCGCGGTTTGGCAGTGACGATGATGACGAAGATGAGTTCATTCCGGACCTCCGCGAGAAGGTCAGTCAGCTTTACGTCGCACTCCAGACGCTGACCGAGGGTGAGAGCTTCGCCCTAGTCATGAACACGCCCAAGGGCAACGGCGCGGAGGCGATGAGGAAGCTCATCCGGCGCTGGGACCCAGCGTCGGGGGGCAAGCGCCGCGTCCTCTTGAAGCAAATCATGAACCCGCAGCGGTGCACCCTCAGCGACCTGTACGCGAAGCTCGAGGAGTGGGAGGAGCTCATCCGCAGGTACGAGAGGAAGAAGGCGGACGGCGCGGGCAAGGTGGTCGACGACGACGTGAAGGTCGCGGCCCTGGAGACCATGGTGCCGGAGGAGCTCGAACTCCACCTCGCGATGAACAAGCATAGGCTAGACACGTCGGAGAAGGTCATAGAGGAGATCCGGAGCTTCCTGGAGTCGAGACAGTCGCAAGGCGCCCTCCTCCGACGGAAGCGAGGCGACCCGATGGACGTTGACTCGCTGTACAAAGGAGGCAAGGGCAAGTCCAAAGGCAAGGGTGACAAGAATGGCAAGAAGGGCCAGACTCCCAAGCCGCGTGACAAGCGGATGGTGCAGTGCTGGCGTTGCAGTGGCTGGGGCCATACGTCCAATGAGTGCACGGCCCGCCTGCCTGGCGGGAAGACCGGCGACGGCAAGGGCAGCAAAGGCAAAGGTAAGGGCAAGGGCACGGACAAGGACAAGTCCAAGGGCAAGAACCGCCGCTGGGACACCAACTCCTTCGAGCCCGGTGCCGCGTCAAGCTCTGGCCAGCCGGTGTACGGAGACAACTGGGATGACGGCAACCACAGCACGGTCACCAGCCTTCCGCCCTCGGCGAGCCAGGTGGGCTCCACGAACCTCGGCTCCTTCGAGCTGTGCGCGTTCGAGCTCAACAGCTTCGACGAGACCGTCGACGACCAGGAGTGGATCAGGTTCACGTTCGACTCGGGCGCGGCCGTGACCACCTTCCCCGAGAACACCAAGGGCGAGCGGCTCCCGGCCGATCCGAACGCGAGCTATCGGACGGCCAGCGGTGAGATCATAGCCGACTCGGGCGGGGTATGCATCCAAGGGCGCTCCGAGTGGAGCGAGCCGATCAGCCTGAAGGCGCGGTTGGCCAGCATCCACAAGCCGCTGGTCTCGGCCTCGCAGACTCGCCGCACGGGTCGGGCCACATGGCTGACGAAGGAGGGCGGCTACATCCTCCCGGCCGGCTCGGACATCGTGAACCGCGTCGACGCTCTCATCCGCGATGTTGCGTGGAGCGAGGCGGGCGTGGTGCCTCTGTACATCGAGAAGGGCATCTACGCAGGCTACATCAAGAAGAACGAGGGAGGCCACGTCAAGAGGGTCTCGTTCGGCGACCACCGCGAGAGCTGGGACCTGTGCCTGGTCGAGGGCGGGTCGCCAGTCCCTCACCGGCAGGCCTGGCCGTGAGGCCGGGAGGAGGCGGCGCTGTTGCTGGGGGCCCGGGCCCAGCGCCGCTCACCGACTTAGACGTGGGCCAGGAGGAGGAGCAGCAGGCGCCGGAAGCGGCACCCGCTCGCGTCGCGCGCCGTGGCAGGGCGCCGACGCAAGCCGAGCGGGAGCAGCACTTGGCATCCGGCCACGCGGTCTACCGCTCGTGGTGCGAGGAGTGCGTGCGGGCAGCCGGCCTGGGCACCCAGCGCGCCCGGCGACCTGAGGATCGCGATGACGCCGACCCGGTCGTCAGCATGGACTTCGCCTTCATCGGGGAGAAGGTCCAGGACGTGGAGGACGACGGCTCCATCCCCATCTTAGTGGTGACGGACCGCAAGTACGGCATGAAGGGCGCGACCGCCGTCAAGGACAAGACCGCGTCCGACTTCGCGGTCAAGTGGCTCGTGGGCTTCCTGAAGCACCTCGGGCACCGCCGCGTCGTGCTCAAGTCCGACGGCGAGGCGAGCATCTGTGCGATCAAGAATGCAGCGATGGTTGGCGTGGGCCAGCAGGTCGAGTGCATCCCGCAGGAGTCGCCCAAGGGCGAGCACAAGAGCAACGGCGAGGTCGAAGCCAGCGTGAAGGAGGTGAAGAAGGTCATCCGCGCGAACTTCTTCTCCATGCAGAAGTCCTTCGGCTTCGAGATCTCGCCTGGGCATCCCATCGTCAGGTGGCTGCCCCAGTTTGCCGCGGACTCCATCTCCAAGGTCAGGCTCGGCGTTGACGGCATGTCGGCCGAGCAGCGGAGGCGTGGCCGCCCCTGGAGGAAGTTCGCGGCGGAGTTCGGCGAGAGGGTGCACTATCGACCTCTCGGAGTCGGAGACGAGAGGAGCACGCTGGCCCCCAAGATGCTCACGGGGCACTTCGTGGGCTACCACTCGCGGACGGGCGCGCTGCTCGTCATGACGCAGTCGGGTGTCGTGCGGGCCCAGGGCTTCAAGCGCCTACATCGAGCCCAGGCATGGTCACCGGAGGCGCCAGGGTCGTGGGGCAGGCTTGCTGGGCTGCCGTGGGAGGTTTCCCCCGCGGCGTTGCTCGCGCCGCCCGTGGGCCCGATCACCGTGACCAGAGACACGCAGGAGGACCACGACACCGTGGTCAGGAGGCGCTACGTACTCAAGAAGGACATCGAACGCTTCGGAGCCACTCCGGGGTGTCCAGGCTGCGCAGACCTCATGGCAAGAGGGTCGGCGCGGGTCGCGCACTCCCAAGAGTGCCGCGATCGCATCGAGGCCGAGCTGATGAAGGACTCGGCAGGCCAGCGGAGACTGGCGGAGCACCACTTGAAGGCGAGTGCTCGCGAGGCTCAGGTGGAGGAGAGCGCGGCGCAGCCGGCGCCCCAGCCTGGAGCGGCCGCGGCCAGCGGCGGAGGAGCCGCCGCGGCCAGCGGCGGAGGAGGCGCCGCGGCAGGTCCCGGCGCGGACGTGGTCATGGCAGGGCCACGTGCGAGCGCCCCGGCGACGCCATCGGCAGCATCGAGGAAGCGTGCTGCGAGCGTATCCGCCGAGGAGCGCCGCCCGCCGCAGTTGCGAGACGGGCCAAGGGGGCTCAAGAGAGCCGGGAGCGAGCCGGACCTCCACGGGCAGATGATCGTGGACGGAGGCTCGAGCTCGTCGGCGGGACCGGCGAGCGCGGCAGTGTCCGCCGGGCTGGTGCAGCCCGCGCCTAGCCCAGAGGGGGCTAGAGGAGGAGGCGACATGGAGGACTTGGCAGGGCCAGCCGCGCGGGCTGGCAGCTCCATGGACGTCGGCGCCTTTGACGAGGTCAAGGGCAAGATCTACAGGGAGATCCTGGCGCTGGTGAGCGCCGCGGACCTGATCGGCGACAACGCCAGGTCGATCGAGGAGCTGAAGGAGGTGTCCGCGCTGCTGACCGAGATCAACGGGGTCGACCTCGCAGAGGTCTACTCGCCCGAGCGCTTCAAGGGCAAGGCGCTCGGCATGGGCCTGACTGCAGGCCTCGCGGCGGACCTCTACACCGGCTGGGACTTGCTTCGCGAGGACCACCGCCGGGCAGCCATGAAGAAGCTGCTGGAGGACGACCCTCTCCTCACGGTGACCTCCCCGCCGTGCACGGTCTTCTCCAAGCTCAGGCAGCTCAGCAACTTCAAGCGGGACGAGGGCATCGTGGCTTCCGAGGTCTTCGAGGGCGAGACACACCTGGAGTTCTCCATGAAGGTGTGCGAGAGCAGGCATCAGCGAGGAGCACTCTTCCTGCGCGAGCACCCCTGGGGCGCATCCTCCTGGTCGCGGCCGTGCGTCCAGAGGGTCAAGGAGTTGCCGGGCGTGTACTTGGTGCGCGGCCCGATGTGCCGCTGGGGCCTCCACGCTCGGGGGCCCGACGGGCGCGAGGCATTCGTGCGCAAGGAGACGGGCTGGCTGACGAACTCGCAGGTCTTGGCCGGCATCCTTGCTGGGGAGTGCCGCTGCCCGTCCGTCGGCGGCGAGCCCTACCGGCACGTGCACTTGCTCGGCGACAAGAGGGCTCTGCGGGCGCAGGTGTACCCACCCCGCCTGGTCAGAGCCATCCTTCGCGGCCTCAGGGAGGAACTTCGAGCTCGAGAATCGCTGACGGACCTGGCGGGCTTCACCGCCGGGCCCTCGCCGCACGCGGAGGACATGGACCAGGAGGCGGAGGCGTTCGTGGACGACGTCCGCGGGGGCTTCCTCGACCCGCTGAAGGTGAAGGAGGCCAGGGCTGAGAAGCTGGAGTGGCGCCGTAGCCGCGGAGTGTGGAAGAAGGTTCCACGCCGCGAGATGGAGGCGGAGGGAGGTCGTGCCATCGACACGCGGTGGATTGACACCAACAAGGGGGACCTCGAGCGACCGCTGTATCGCTCGAGGCTCGTGGCACGGGAGATGAAGGTCCGCCGGCGCGCTGAGGGGCTGCTGCCGCCGCAGCAGGACCTCTTTTCGGGGGCGCCACCGCTGGAGGCGTTCAAGGCGCTGGTCAGCCTCTTCCTCAGCAGGGCGTTCGAGCAGTTCCAGAGCTCGGAGCCCCGCGAGGTGCTGTACAAGTTCTACGACGTGTCGCGCGCCCACTTCTACGGGCACGTGCAGAGGCGCCTCTGGGTGGAACTTCCACCTGAGGAGCGTCAGGGCGAGGAGGAGCCGCTCGTCGGGCTTCTCCTTCGCACGATGTACGGCACGATGGATGCGAGCCAGGTCTGGCAGGGAGACTACGTCGAGCTGCTGAAGTCCGTCGAGTTCCTGCAGGGGAAGTCGAGCCCCGCCATCCTGTGGCACCCTGGGCGTGACATCGCCCTCGAGGTGCATGGCGACGACTTCGGCGTACTGATGTACGCAGACGACGAGGCCTGGTTCGACGAGCTGCTGAAGAAGTACGACTACAAGGTCACGGGCCGCCTTTCCTCGACGGCCGAAAGGGTCCAGAGCACGGTCTACTTGAACCGCGTGCTCATCTGGGATCCCGCCGCAGGCGAAGCACGTATCGAGTCGGACGTCCGTCACGTCGACATGATCCTTCGAGACCTGCACCTGTGCGACGCCAAGCCAGCGCAGACGCCTGCGGTCAAGAAGAGCGTGACCGAGACGATCGAGGCCTCGCAGTCCCAGACGCTCGACGACGCACAGTCCAAGCTCTACCGCTCGCTGGTCATGCGCGCGAGCTACATCGGGCAGGACAGGCCGGACCTCAGCTACACAGCGTCTTCTCTGGCCAAGTCGATGAAGACGCCACGCGAGTCGGACATGATATGTAGACTTGAAGCGCTTGGGCCGATATCTCAAGCAGGCCAGGGCCGGCTCGCTGGTGTTCAAGCTGCAAGAGTTCCCCACGCGCGTCGAGATCTTTGTAGACGCGGACTGGGCCGGCGAGGCGACTACCAGGAAGTCGCGCAGTGGCATGATGCTCATGCTCGGCTCCCATCTCGTGAAGCGCGCTTCCACTCAGCAGACCACGGTCGCGCTGTCTTCAGGGGAGTCCGAGTATTACGCGATGCTGAAGGGTGCGAGCCACGCGCTGGGGCTGCAGTCGATGCTCTACGACTTCGGCGTGCGGCATCTAGAGAGGCCACTGCTACGCAGTGACAGCGTGGCGGCCGAAGGCATCGCCACGCGGCAAGGCCTTGGTGCGGTCCGTCATATAGACACGAGGTTCTTGTGGCTGCAGGACCAGGTCAAGGCAGGCAAAGTGGAGATCAAGCATGTGCCGGGCCTCTTGAACCCGGCCGACGCGTTCACCAAGGCGCTGGACCAGACACATCTGAGACGGCACTTCGAGGCTATGGGCTTTAAGGTGCGCGACGAGGGCAGCCCGCTCCATCGCACTCTCTAGGGTGTATGGCGCCGGGCCGATGCACGAGTTTACTTTCCTTTTCCACGGACCTAGAGGTCCCGCACTGAAGCGGGAGGTGCGGACGACATGTATCGAGAGTGGTCGGCCGTGCACGGGCCTAGCGGGCGAGAGGTCTGCAGGCATGCGCGCGGCCTTGGCGCGCTGCACACGGCGCACGTGGCGCCGCGGGAGTGGGGCTTGGGCCCGCTGTCCGCTGCGTCCGAGAGGGGGTGTTTCCCTTCACATGCACAATCAGTGGTATCTGTTCTTATCGATATCGATCGACGTCCGCAGCTCATTTGTGTCAAAAGAGCGTTGCAGATGGTGGTGTTGATGGTGTTGATGATGATGGTGTTGCTGATGATGCTGATGATGCTGCTGGTGATGATTATGATGATGATGACTATGGTGATGATGATTGTGATGACGATGTTGATGATGCTGCTGATCATCATGATGATCTTGTGCATGATGATGCTGATGGTATTCCTCCTGCTGGTGATGACCATGCTGGTGATGATGATGACTACGATGATAGTGATGATCATCATGATGATTAAAAGTATGAGGATGGCGATGCCGACGAAGACGACGATGATGATGATAATAGTACCCGTGATTTCGCTGATGAGTGTGATGAAGATGATGACGATGACGGGGAGGATGAGGACGACGATGCTGATTATACTGATGATCGTGGTAATGATGATGATGACGATGATGATGATGCTGATGGTACTGATGCTGGTGGTGGTGGTGTCGGTGAAGGTGATGATGATGATGGCTGTGATACTGATGATGATGATGGGGATGATTATAATGATGATAGTGATAATGATGAGGAGGATGAGGATGAGGATCGGGATGATGCTGATGATGATGGTGAGGACGCGAATGCGGATGATGCGGATGCTGATGCTGATGTTGGTGTTGATGTTGTTGCTGCTGATGATGATGACGATGCTGAGGATGATCATGATGCTGATGATGACGACGATGATGATGATGCTGATGATGGTGATGACGATAATGTTGATGGTGATGATGGTTAGGAGGATGACGATGAGGATGAGGGCTGGGATAATTTCTTCTACTCCCCGCTGGGAATGCTGACCCCTTGCCCCCCCCAGAGGGGGCCCAAGGGAGACCGAACTCCTGGGGCCGCTCACCGCACAGCCTCTGGCCGTCGTGCTCTCTCATGTGTTTCTGCTGCGCAGTCCGATGTTGCCCTCCTTCCCGTGTCCCTCTCCCGCTCCTGCCTGCTTTTGGCCGTCCCCCGCCCACATGCGCCTTCCAGTCCTTCCCCCCTATCCCGCCATGCTCGCTCTCCGCGGCCTATCCGTTTCATCTGTCCTTCTCACTTCCTCCGTCCTCTCCCGTTTCCCTCCCACCCGCTGCCCTCCTCCCTGTCCATCTCCACTGCGTGGACGAGAAGGATGAGCAGGTGGTGTTCAACATGTTCCTTCGCCGGTGCAGATTGGCAACCTCCGCAGCCGTTGTGGCCCAAGCGTTGCGATCGGCGTGTCAGGTTGCTTGTATCAAGATGGCGACACCTGTGGAAATGTGGCTGCACACACATATGTGGTATTGGATCTCGCCAATTGTGTTCGTCAACGTCATTATCCTGTGGCTCGCCGGCCTGACGTACATTAAGCAGATGCCTGGAACGTCTCGCATATTGATATTGTGCATGCTTGCGCCATTCCGCCGCTCCCTGAAAGATGTAGTTGCCAAGATGCCCGTCCTTTAGCACTCACATTCTGTAGGTTCGCGGCGTTCAAGGTTGAACGCCGCCAGTGACCCATATTCGGCCGACATCGAAAGACGTGCGCTATTGGAACGAAGCGATCGTTCAAGGGCTAATGATCCACACGGGGTCGTCAGACTCCAGGCGTCATCAAAGCACAATTCCGACTTCATCGCGATGCGAGTTTGCCGCACACTCCAACGGGATTGTGCACCCCAGACAGGGGGACCAGGGGGAGGGAACAGCCAAACGTCTCAGGCGTTTTGTCATTCCGAGGCGGCGGAAGAGAAGGAGAGGGCAGGAGGCGCAAAAGTAGAAGGATTCGGCGCTGGAGGCAGGGGAGAAATGCGAACCAGGAGCATCCAGGAGAGGAGCAGGACGACGACGACGGTCGGCGGATCTCTCCTCGGGCTCTATTGGTCACTGTCCGCCCTGTGGGTTGAGACGCTCCTCGGAATATGGTACCCCGACTTCGACCACACCAAGCCGCCCGACATGGAGGGGCTGGGCGGGAGGCTCTTCCTCCCTCCTCATCCTCTCTGCCCAGCCAGGCATCCGATGATATGACGACATGTGCTTTTCAATCCTGGTGCGTTGTGCCTCGATTTCGGCCTCCGGGGTCCACCTTCGGGCCCTGCAGGGGCGACCACACAGCAATCCATGACGGGTAGCGACTCCTGGGGAAGGGGTCGGGACCTCTGGGGTTGCGCATTGGAAACAAGCCACCTTGTCGGATGTCTGGGCTTACCTCTCCTTCCTCTCCCTCCATCCCTCCTCCTTCCCCGCTCTATCCCTCCTCCTCCTCCTCCTCCTCCTCCTTTCTTCCTCCCCGTTCTCCTCCTCCTCCTCCTCCTCCTCCTCCTCCTCCTCCTCCTCCTCCCTCTCCTCCCTCCTCCTCCCTCCTCCTCTCCTCCTCCTCCTCCTCCTCCTCCTCCTCCTCCTCCTCCTCCTCCTCCTCCTCCTCCTCCTCCTCCTCCCCCTCCTCCTCCTCCCTCTCCTTTTGTTCCTCTGTTTCATTTCTTCCTCGCTTCTCCTCCGCACCGCTCTTTCGCATTCCTTTCTCCTCGTTATCCTCACCTTTCCTCCCCCTCTTCCTCCTCTTCCCCCTTCCCCCTCTTTCTCATCTGCCCGTTTGGCCTTTTTTGCCCCCTTGGGGCGCTCTGTTTCCCTGGACCCCCAGAGGCCCCTCAGGTCAGTGCCTTCCCTTTCTCCCTTTGGATTTGTGTCGTAGCCGTTAGGCATAGTGTGTATACCAACTGCTTACCCAGGCCCTCGTGCACCCAACAGTTCATCCATTATCTGCAGTCATGTGGGGCTACACGTCTTCGAACCTGTGACAGTGGTAAGCGGAGCGTCATGAGTGGCGCAGCAGAGGCGTTGACAACTGCTGGGGCAGAGGAGCCAGGGCAGCGTGAGCAGCACTGGGGGAGAAGACAGCGAACGAGTGAATGATGATCCGCTCAGAGTCGACATCTCCACGCCAGTCCAGGACACTGGCAGAGCTCAGGAATGGGAAGGATATTCTTGGGAATCTTTGCGATGGGACCCGTCGTGGAGGTCAGATCAGTGGTGGGACACGTACGACTAGAGTCAGCCTGCTGGAGAATATTCTTGGGGTGATTGGAGGGGGCGTCAGCCACGGGACACGCCCAACAGAGACTTGGGAGCGCCTCCACCATGGTTGGGTTTAGACAATCTCGAGACGTTCCGGCACAATTTGCAAGCGTGGGCTAATCGTACGGGTTTCAGACCAGAGACGAGGCCAGGCCGAGTGCTCGAAGGACTACCAGTAGAGATGCAGATGGAGTTCCGCAGTATACGGTCTGATCCCGATTCAGATAGAGGCCTCGACAGGCTTCTCGAACACTTGGCGCTTCTCAGTGGGGAGCGTCCCGGGGCCAGGGCTCGACCTGCTCAGAATGCCGCGCTGTTTCAGTATATTATCAGAAAAGGAGAGTCGTTGACAGAATACGTCGTCAGGCGCGATGCAGAAATAGCTGAAGCTGAAAAAACACATGCTGACATTACTGGAGGAGGTGAAATCGAGATACCTTGAGGAGGGAGCGTCGCTTAGCTTACATAGCAGGTTGAACAGGCGAACTCTGGTAGGTGACAGGACAGATTATGAATCGGTGCGCTCAGTGTTTTTCATGTTAGACGTGAAAGAATATCATGACGTTCTTCCCTCATCCTACCCTCCTGTCAGCAATACTTTCATTGCTGAGGACGAGAGCCCAGATCCGTTGGCGACGTCTTCAGGTGGATGCCCGCCCCCGCCCGAGCCAGAGGGATCTTTCCTATCGGAGATCGACGACTCAGTGTCCCTTCGGGCCGATGATGTAGACGCGTTCTTTGCCACCCTGGACGACCAGGACCTCGGCGAGACGGAGGTCCTCCACATCTTTCCCGCGGTCGTCGAGGACCGCCTCGGCAAAGATGAGCGCGGGAACTGGGCCGAGGCGAGGCGCATGGCGGCGGCTCGCAAGGTGGATGGCGACTTCTTCGGTCGCCGCCGAGCGACGCGCCCTGGACTCAAGCGCGCGATGATGACGGACATCAAGAAGCGCACGAGACGTGCGAATTGCGGCGACCGAGGCCGCTGGGCAGAAGCGCGCCGCAACCCGTTCAGGTCAAAGGCCGACATGCTTTCCGCAGAGAAAGGCAAGAAACTATAGTCGTCGGCCAAGAGCTCTTGTGCGACCTCCTCCCGGAGGGCGACTACTGCATCGCAGCGGGCCAGATCAATGAGATCTTGCGGACAGTCCAGGTGAAGAACGGTGAAATCTCTCTGCAGCAGCTCGGGGATCGCGCTCTCGTTGACACAGCGGCCGGCCAGGCGCTGATCGGGCGCGAGGACCTGACGGTGATGATGGACGCGTTTGCTCGGCGCGGCCTCCAGATTCCGGTGGTCGAGGGGCTGGTGCCTGGAGCGGCGGCCAGCGGTATCGGCGGCCGCGTGGGGCCCGTCGCCCGCGCGTTCGTTCTGGCGCATCTGGAAGAACGGAGTCGCTGAGTTCTTGGTACTCCCGCAGGGGCGCCCACCGCTACTTCCAGCTAGACTGCTCGAGGCGATGAAGGCTGCACTTGGCTTGGGAAACGATGGGAACATTCTCGGCGACCAGGGGCGAGTGCGACGGGAACTAGTTCGCCATCGCGCTGGTCATCGGTCAGCGTCGCTCATCCACTGCGACGCGGAGGACTTCTCGGCGCGCGAGGACATCATCAGGCGCCTGCCGGAGCAGCTCCGTCAGAACGCGCGGGGGAGGGGCGATCTGTTTAGGGCGCAGTCAACAGTCAGTCTAGTCTCTCTCCTTCCGAGGTCCGATTTAAGGGTGTCTTTGGGGCCTCGGAATGCAGCGGCCCAGCTTTCGGGGTCGATTTCCGTCGGCGCTCCGGCTCGAGCAGAGAACTCGCCACCAGAGAAGCAGGACTCGACTTGTTCCGAGAGTGATGGTCGAGAAAGGCGGATCCCGGAATACCTCGGGCCCAAGAGCCAGTAGGCGAGCAGCGTCGCGCTCGCGCAGGATCCACGAGGACTAAAGACCGGGAGGAGATTTCGGAAGATCTTCGGACACTGGATTTCACGGAAGAGGAGATGACTCGAGGATCAGAGGGGCAATTTCAACCGCGGCCTCGAGACGCTGGCCCCCGCTCTTCTTCGATGGGGGCGGGCCGCGCCCAGGCTGCTGCGCATCGCCGCGGTGTGCCGCGGCGCCCACGGGATCGCAACGACCTGGCCGCAGGCAGTCGAGATGAAGTTCGACGACCAGGACACCTGCCCGCGCCCGCTGTGGGCCGCGATGGAGGCCTCCAACGGCACCTCGGTGCACAGCCACTGCCAAATTTGCAAGATGAGGCCCCCCCTGCGAGACAAGACGCCGGCAGAGAAGGCCGCGGCAGAGGCGAAGTAGTTCGCCGCGCCGAGCAGGTAATGCCGTGGTGGAGGGGTACTCTGGAGGCCCAGGAGATCCTCGGCTGGCGCGAGTGGTGCCCTGCGAGCCTCCAGTTCCGAATGCGCTGGGGCTGATGTTCAAGGCTCTTCTTCGTGCGATCAGGGGGTCAGGGAGCGCGTCGTCTTCGTCGCTGTCGGTGGAGGAGGTTTGCCGAGTGATCCAGAAGGCGGGCGGTCACCTCAAACCGCCCCTGATTCCTGCAGGTCTACTGCCCACGGCCTTCAAGAGCCCACCGGTCCCGCGAGCCCCGGGCGAGCCGCGTCTCTCGCAGGGGCATCAGCACTCCGCTCAGTTGAAGAGTTTCATGGGGCAGATGACGCCAATGGCGGAGCAGCTGTCAGCTGCCCAGCAGAACATCCCAGCCGTTCCGGCCGCCATGGTCCAGCATCCGCTAGCCGACGAGGACATCGCGAAGTTGGCCATTCGCTTGAGAGCGGCCGAGGAGGTGCAGCGCGCCCGCGACGAGGAGGGGGGCCCGCTGCAGTATCCACCTGGTTGAGTCTCGAGAGCTAGCCCGTGCTGTCGCAGAAGAAGGCGATCAGGAAACTCGGATCAGGATCCGAATCTCAGCACCTCATTCTTCGGGACTTGGCCGTCCAGGGAGTCCGGGGCCGAAAGACGCCGGGGGCCCCGCCGGCCCCAGACCGTGGAAAGGGGGATCTGGGATCGGATCGAAGGTCGAGAGGTCAGACTGGATCAAGTCTCGTGCGATCTCGGATGGGCGAAACGGGACCTGGGTACCTCCGGTCGGTCTGCGCTCTTTGTCGGAATCGCTCTCGCTGCCAGTGGGGGAGGATCGCCGAGTCGGCTCATCCCGTCGGGAATTCGTCGGGTCCGTCTCCGTAGCGGAGACGCGGTGGCCCACGACGCATTGTGGCGCCACGCTTCGTATGTTGCCCCTGGACGGGTCCCGAGCCAGAAAAGTCGCCCCGACGCGACTGCTGCGGCAATCTGGGCCCCCGGTTGCGAGAGCCGAAGCTTGAGGAGAGAGGAAGCCAGGGGGGGCGAAGAGGAGCAGGAAGGGGGCGAGAAGGAGGAACCAGTCCTGGACCCAGAGGGGTTTTGCGGGCCGCATGAAGAGCATCTCGGGGCCTCGAGCTTAATTCGATGACCTTGGCCGTCTCGAGGGGCGCAGCGGGCCTCGCGAAGGGCGCCCTGGGGCCTCGAGCTTAGATGGCCTTAGCAGTCTGAAGACCAATAACATCATAGCGACTAGCCTGGCGTCGGGATCCGAGGTCAAGCCCTCGGGCGACGACGAGCACGAGGACGGTGGCGACGACGAGAGGGGCGCTGAGGAGACGCGAGGGCGCCTCTACGCGGTGGAGGTGGACGCCTTCGTGACCACGAGGCTTCAGGAAGCCGCGGAAGAGCTGGAGACGAGGTCCATTTCCCGAAAAGTCAGGCAGTCGGCTCTGGAACTCTTGGTTTCCTCTCGGGCGAGCGGGAAGCATGCCGACAGGCGTGCGATTATTCAGGCCGCGGAGGAGAGGAGAGGAGGGGCCGCCGTTCTCGAGGTCTTCTCTCCGCCGAAGGTGTCTCTCGTCCTAGCGGGCAGAGGTTGTCGCGTTTGATCTGCCGTCGATATCGTGCCCGGTCAGGATTTAGACGACCCCGGGAGCGCGCGAGATCTCCGGCAGGAAGTTCGAGCCGAGAGACCCCATTGCATGGTGATGTCTCCAGTCTGTCGGGCTGTCAGCGCGGCGTTCGCCGGCAACTGGGGTCGGATGAATCCCGAGGAGAGGAACGAGGTGCATGCAGCTATGCTGCGAGCTCGCTCAGCACCAGCAGTCCGAAGGCAGGGATTTCATCCTGGAACATCCGCTTTCCGCCAGCTCTTGGGACCTCGAACGCGCCCGGACTCTTGCGACGGCGCCGGGAGCTTCATTCCAGGAACTGGACCAGTGCGAGCACGGCCTCTCAGTCGCCCCAGGGACCCTTTCGGAAAAGCCGACTCGACTTCTTGCTGGCCAGGAAACAATTCTGAGAGGTAGTCGAAAATGTCGTTCCTGGAATCATTGGCATTTCCATCTTTCGGGCAGCGCCAGGACACGGAAGGCCGAGAAGTATCCTGCCACGCTCGTGGAGACGCTCGTGACGGGGATCGAGAGCGCGAGACTGCGCGTCAACTTGGGGCACCCGATCTTGGGCGATTTCGTTTGGGCCCTCCGGATTGCTGGGGCCAGGCCGGAAGTCGTGGATCGGGTTCGCCAGAAGTTTCATTGTCATCGCTGCTCGGCTCAGTCACAGCCGCGCTGGAGAAGAAAGGCCCATCTTCCCCGGACCTATCGCTTCACTCGGCTTCACCTGTTTTATCTCGGGAATCAGGGAGAATCGCTTCCAGTCCTGAAATTGGTGGATCACGGAACCAGCTATCCGCAGTGCTGTCTTCTTGGGGGCGCTCGCGCCTCCACGGCGTGGGCAGCGCTTCGATGGTGGATCCGCCCGTTCGGGCTCCCTGAAATGATTCTCGCTGACGGAGGCCTAGAGTTCGGTGGAAGTTGCTTTAAATCCTGCATTCGTCGCGGGATCTATTTGCATATTGCCCCTGCGAGCTCTCCACATTTTAATGGGAAGTGCGAGCGGCGCGGGGGGCAAATCAAGCGAGCCATGTCCAGGGCTGCTCAATCAGCGACGCCGGTCTCGAAGGAAGAGGTGGGTCCGTTGCTTTGCGGAGTGGCGGCGGGGAAGAATAGAGCGTGCTATCGCGGGCGATATAGTCAAACCCAATTGGCTTTCGGGGAAAGTCCGACGACCCCCAGGGCCCTGCACAGCGACGACGCGGTCGATGATATCGGAATCGATGATTTCCGAGGGGGCGCCGTTGATCAGGATGCTGCTGCCGCCGCCTTTGCCAGAGCACATCAGCTTAGGTCCGAGGCCTGGAAAGCTCCGGCGGTGCGCGACGCCAAGGGCAGGCTTGCAGAAAGCCTCGAAGGCCAGGAAGCACGTTAGCGCGTTGTTCGGACCTATCAGCCAGGGTTTTTTTTGCATGGAGGAAAGTCACGTCTACCAATTGCACTCACGAGCTTCAGCGGGATCGCTGGACTAGTGCGGCCCGCCACGCGGCCAGAGGCGCTCGGAGCTGAGCTGTTGGACAATCCTCGCTTCGACCAGTTACGTCAGGAGCTCCGATGCCTTGGAAAGCGAGTAGGAGCGATCGACGTGGAGTCCGAGGGGCCGCCTCCCCCGGAAGCCTGGGACGCCCCGGGGGAGACGGGCTCCAGGAAGCCCGTCCTCGAGCGGCCTCCAGAGGCCAGGGCGCCTGCGGTGCCCCCTCCCCCGGTTCGGCCTCCTGCTGCTCCGGATCTGGCGCCTTCCGAGGGCTCGACAGCTCCCCCTCGCGATCCTAGAGTCTCGGCAGGTCCCTCGTCCATGGGGGCGACGGATGGGCGGGGGGGCGAGGGCGGGGTTGCTTCGGCGGAGTCCGAGGCGGGAGGCGTTCCCGAAGGGCCTGCCTGGCAGGCCTCGCGGAGGCCGGCGGAAACTCCGCCCGAAGGAGAGATTCTTGCCGCGAGCCCCAGGAGCCCCAGAGGAAGCGATCCGGGATCCGGTCCCCAGGGGCATGCTCCCCACTCCTGTGGAGAGCCTTTCGGGCCCAGGGACCGTGGCTAAGCGTGTTTCCGGGTGGGAAAGGGGATCACAGGCCCCGCCATCAATCAACCATGGCCCAGCCACTCTGCCAGAAGCCTCCGGGCGCCTCAGGAGCCGATTTCCGGCTCGTCGAGCGCGCGGGGGCCCCCCCAGCTGGCAATGCCTAGCGAGTGGCCTCAGCCGACTTGGAGGGAGGAATGCGAGGGGAGAGCCAGCTCTCGGGCTGGCGAGCGTCGAGGATTCCGAAGGGGAAGAATGTCTCGAGCAGGATCGCACTCTTTTGAGCGAGCTGTCGTGGTTATCGAGGTTGGGGCCGGCGCGGCATTTCCGTCGAGCCCGGCGAGCCCGGCGAGCCCGGCGGGCCCGGCGGGCCCGGCGGGCCCGGCGAGCCCGGCAGGCACCAGCGGGCCCGGCAGGCCCGGCGGACCCGGCGAGCCCAGCGAGCTCACCGTCGTGCTCTCGTCGTGCTCTCGTGCTCGTCGTCGTCCTCTCGTCGTAATGCTCTCGTCGTCGTGCTCTCGTCGTGCTCTCGTGCTCGTCGTGCTCGTCGTCGTGCTCTCGTCGTTCTCTCGTGCTCGTCGTCGTGCTCTCGTCGTGCTCTCGTCGTAGTGATCTCGTGTGGTCTCGTGCTCTTCGTCGTGCTCTCGTCGTGCTCTCGTGCTCGTCGTCGTACTCTCGTCTTAGTGCTGGTCGTCGTGCTCTCGTCGTCGTGCTGCCGTCGACGTGCTCGTCGTCGTGCTCGTCTTCGTCGTGCTCGCCGTCGTGGTCGTGGTTTCGTCGCCGTGCTCTCGGCACGGATTTGGTTCGCCAGAGTATGGGTTCGCCAGGGCTTGGTTCGCCAGGGCTTGGTTCGCCGGGGTTTGGTTCATTGGGGCTGGCTTTGCCGATGCATGGTTCGCCCGAGTCGGTTCGCCCGATTCGGTTCGCCGGGACTCGGGTCGCCGGGGGATTCGTTTCGCCCGCCTCGTTTCGCTGGGGCTCGTTTCGCCGGGGCACGTTTCGCCGGAGGTCGCTTCGCTGCTCGCTACGCCAGGGCTCGCGCCGGTCAGGGGGAGGGGTCTCAGAGGAGCAGGGAAGGAGGAGGGGAGGAGGAGGAGGAGCCCGGGAGAAGCGGGAAGAGCACGGGGAGGAGCAGGACCTCCAGGAGGAGCACGGGGAGGAGAGAGGGATGAGCGGGGGGAGGAGCACGGGGACGAGCTGGGGAGGAACAGGGGAGGAGGAGCACGGGCAGGAGCAGGGGAGGGCAGAGGGAGGGAAGGAGGGAAGGGGGGAACGGGCGGGCGGGTCGGGCGGCGTGCGGGACCCTAACGGGCGAGCGGGCGGCGGGTGGGGCGGGCGGCGGGCGGGTCATTAAAGTATGACGCATATACACACCATGACGCATACACCAGGTGGCACGCGCGAAACCCGGCGGGACCCTAACGGGCGGGCGGGTCGGGCGGCGGGCGGGACCCTAACGGGCGGGCGGGCGGCGCGTCGGGCGGGCGGGACATCAAAGTATGACGCGTATACACAGTATGACGCACATACCAGGTGGCACGCGTGGAACCCTGTCGGGCGGGCGACGGGTCGGGCGGGCGGGACCCTACTGGGCGGGCGGGTCGGGCGGCGGGCGGGACCCTAACGGGCGGGCGGGCGGCGGGTCGGGCGGGCGGGACATTACAGTATGACGCATGTACACATTATGACGCATAAACCAGGTTGCACACGTGGAACGGGCAGGCGACGGTCGGGCGGGCGGGACCCTAACGGGCGGGCGGGTCGTGTGGGGCGGAACCCTAACGGGAGGGCTGTCGGCGGGTCGGGCGGGCGGATCATTAAAGTATGCCGCATGTACACATTATGACGCATATATCAGGTGGCACGCGTGGAACCCTAACGGGCGGGCGGCGGGTCGGGCGGGCGAGACCCTAACGGGCGGGCGGGTCGGGCGGCGGGCGGGACCTTAACGGGCGGGCGGGCGGCGCGTCGGGCGGGCGGGACATCAAAGTATGACGCGTATACACAGTATGACGCATATGCCAGGTGGCACGCGTGGAACCCTGTCGGGCGGGCGGCGGGCCGGGCGGGCGGGACCCTAACGGGCGGGCGGGTCGAGCAGCGAGGGGGGCCGTAACGGGTCCGTGGGGGGTGCCAGGGACAGGTCCGTCCGGCAACGCCTCGGAGTGGGCGGGGAGGAGAGACGACGACGACCGACGTCCGACGACCGCGACGTCGACGACGACGCCGGCGGCGGCGGCGGCGACGACGACGACGACGACCGGCGAACGACGACCGACGACGACGACGACGAGGACGACGACGAGGACGAGGACGACGACGACGAGGACGAGGACGACGACGACGACGGCCGCGGCGGCGGCGGCGGCGGTGGCGGCGACGACGACGACGTTGCTGACGACGACGACGACGACGACGACGACGACGACGACGACGACGACGACGACGACGACGACGACGGCGACGGCGACGGCGACGGCGACGGCGACGGCGACGGCGACGGCGACGACGACGACGACGTCTTCGGGCCTCCAGAGGCGCCGCGAGGCTCCCAAGGTCTTCGCAGAGGCCCCCGTCAGGAGGTTTCCACAGGTGCCTGGGAGTCCCCGACAGGAGATGTCCGCAGGTCCCCGAAGGTCTCCCACGAAGCCCCCTGGAGGCCCCCGGGAGGGGCGAGTTTTGACGTTACCTCACACCCCCCTTCCCAATTCTCCTGCCCCTCCAACATCTTCCGCACTTTTTCCTCCATCTCACTCCTCGGCACTCCTCGCACTTCTCCCGAATCCTCCGCACTGCTCCCCATTTTATCGTACCCTTCGGCACTCCCCACCAGTCCTGCGAACTCCATCGCACTCCTCGGCACTCTTCCCCACACCTCCGAATTCGTCCCCACTTCATCGCACTCCTGTGCGCTCCTCCCCGCTCCTCCGCACTCCTCCCTCTACCGCACTTTTCGACACTCCTCCCCACTCTTCCGCACTCCTCCCCACTCCATCGCCCTCCTCAGCACTACACCCCATGCCTCCCCACTCCATTGCACTCTTCAGCACTCCTCCACACTCCTCTCTCCATCGTACTCCTCGGGACTCCTCACGACCCCTCCTCTATCCATGGCATTCCTCGGTACTCACACACACACACACTCGTCCGCCAACTCTTCCCCACTCCTCCGAACTTCTTCCCGATTCAACGCAATCGCCACTCCTCCCCACTCCTCCGGACTCGAACCTCCAGCTCACTCCTCGTCTCCTCCTCTCCACGCCCAGAGATCCCGACTCCCCCCCCCCCAGCCAGCAAGGCTGCCGACCAGGTAGCCCGCAAGGCAGTTAGCGAGGCTGCCGACGAGGCAGCCGACGAGGCAGCCAACGAGGCACCCCACCAGGCAGCCAACGAGGCGGCCGACGAGGCAGCCAACAAGGCAGCCGACCATGCAGCCAACCAGGCAGCCGACCGGCAGCCAACAAGGCAGCCGACCAGGCAGCCAACGAGGCAGCCGACGAAGCAGCGAAGGAGACAGCCAACCTAACGCCAACGAAGCAACCGGCAAGACAACCGAGGAGGCAGCCAAGAAGGCAGCCAAGCAGGCAGCCAACGAGTCACTCAACGGGACTCCAACCAAGCAGCCCACCGGGCAGCAGACAACGCAGCGGACGAGGCATCCAACCAACGAAGCCGCTTGGGGAATGGCCGAGGAGGAAGCCGGACGGGGGCACCCTAAATCGGATGGCCTGTGCGCGTCACTAGTTTGCAAGTCATGTCGGCCGAGCGCCCTGTGGAAGCGTGGGTGAAAAAGAGGGCATCCAAGCACAGCGGAGCGGCGGAGAATCGCTCAGGGGATCCATTCTCCGACACAAAACCACAGCAAAAGCCAGAACAAGAACCAAGGCCATGACCAGAGCCAGGGCTTCAACCAGAACCAAAACCAAAGCCCGAGGCAGAGCGAGAGCCAGGGCCAGAGCCGGAGCCAAAGCGAAAGCCAGAACCAGGACCAGACCCAGAGCCAGAAGAAGAACCAGAACCACAGCTAGAACCAGAGCTGGAGCCACAGCCAGAACTGGAACCAGCGCCAGAGCCATAACCAGCTCCAGGGCGAGAGCCAGAACCAGAACCAGAACCAGAGCCAGAGAGCCAGAACCATAACCAGAGTTAGAGCCAAAAACATATGGAATTAAAAGCAGAGCCAGAAGCAAAACCAGAGCCAAAGCCACTGCCATAACCAGAACGACATTTCTAGCCAGAACCAGAGGCAGAGCCAGAACCACAGCCAGAACCAGAGGCAGAACCGGAATCAGAGCAAGAACCAGAGCCAGTACCAGAACCAGACCCAGAGCCAGAACCAGAGCCAGCGCCAGAACCAGAGCAAGAACCAGAACCAGAACCAGACCCAGAACCATAACCAAAACCAGAACCAGAGCCAAAGCCAAAACCAGGGCCAGAGTCGGAACCAGAAACAGATCCAAAGCCAGAACCAGAACGAGAACAAGAGCCAGAGCCAGAGCCGGAGCCAGAGCCAGAGCCAGAACCATAACCAGAATCAGGAGCAGAGCCAGAACCAGAGCCAGAACCAGAACCAGAACCAGCGCCAGAACCATAACCAGAGCCATAACAAGAACCAGAGCCAGAGCCAGAACCAGACCCAGAACCAGAACCAGGACCAGAACCAGAGCCAGAGCCAGACCCAGAACCATACCCAGAACCAGGACCAGAGCCAAAGCCAGAACCAGGGCCAGAGTCGGAACCAGAACCGAAGCCAGAGCCAGAGCCAGAACCAGAACCAGAACCAGAACAAGAACCAGAGCCAGAACCAGAGCCAGAACCTGAACCAGAACCAGAACCAGAAGCAGAACCAGAACCAGAGCCACAGCCAGAACCAGAGCCAGAGCCAGAGCCAGAGCCCGAACCAGAACCAGGACCATAGCCAGAGAATTAGGACGACAGCCAGAGCCAGAACGAGATCCAGAGCCAGGACCAGCGCCAGAACCAAAGACAGAACCCGAACCAGAACTTTTACCGTAACCCAAACGCGAATCCGAACCATGACCAAAACCAGAGCCAGAACCAGAGACGGAAGCAATGCCAGCGAGGGGTCCGTACCGAAAGCCGGAACCAGAACCACCGGCTGAACCAGAGCCAGAAGCAAAAGCAGAGCCAGAACCACAGCCAGAATAAAACCCGTACCTTTTGCAGAAGCACAAAGAGGTCAGAACCCAAATCCAGAAACAGAGCCAAAGCCAGAGCTATAAGTGGCAGCCATGCCATCTGTGATTTGGTTTTCCTGTTCTTTCCCTTTTCCTCCCCGAGAGCATTGAGTGTTGTTTCGGCTCAAGGGGTTGGCGGCAATTGATCCCTGTGCTTGCTGGCTCGTTTGCGAAGCGCACTGGGAGAGGCGGGGGTGCCAGATGCCGCAACGAACGGGCTACTGCAAGCAGCGTTGGCTGCCGCTGAGAAGGGCAGACACATGCTCACCAGCCCGTTGGGAGAGTGCCCCAAGTGCCGCGGCTTGCTGAGAGTGCAGCGCGATGCGGCGCGTCCGCGCCGTGAGCTCGTTTTTGTTGATAATGGTAACGCTGGTGTTTGCTGATGGAAATGATGATGGTTGTGGTGGTGGTTGTGGTGAAGGTCATGGTGATGGTGCTGGTGGTGAGAATGACGATGATGATGGTGATGATGATGATGCTGATGATGAAAGTGCTGATGCTGATGGTGACGATGGCGACTATTATGATGATACGGATGATGGTGTTGATGACGATGATGATGATGCTACTGATGATGAGGGTGGTGCTGATGATGCCCATGATGATGCTGGCGAAGATGCGGATTAATATGAAGGCGATGAGGATGACGATGATGACGATTATGGTGGTGATGATGGTGATGGTGGTGGTGATGGTGATGGTGATCACGATGACGTGAACGATGGCGATGACGATGACGATGACGACAACGATGATGATGATGATGATGATGATGATGATGATGATGATGATGATGATGATGATGATGATGATGACGATGACGATGTCGATCATCACGATAATGATGTTGCTGATGATGATTATGATTGTGTTGAAGGTGATGCTGATGTGTGATGGTGATGATGAGGAGGAGGCGGAGGGGGAGGAGGAGGAGGAGGAGGAGGAGGAGGAGGAGGAGGGTGAGGATGTTGATGTGGATATGGAGGTGCATGCGGATATGGATGTTGACGGTGACGAAAATGAGGAGCTGGAACTTGATGGTGGTGATGATGATGAGGAGGAGGAGGAGGACGAGGAGAAGGAGGTCGGAAGAGGAGGAGGAGGAGGACGAGGAGAAATCGGAGGAGGCAAGGGGGGGAGGAGGAGGGAGGACCGACGGCGAGCAGGCGAGGGGAGGTCGCCGACCTGCGGCCTGGCAGATACGTCCCCTGGTGTGACGTGTCCCCGCGCATCAAGTGCAGCACCACCCTGATGTCGCCGTACAATCGGCTCATCGCCCACGCGGGCGCCCTGCGGGAGGAGGGGGAGGACAGGGAGGAAGAGGAGGCAGGAACAGCAAGAGGAGAAGGAGGGATGAGGAGGAGGGGGAGAAGGAGGGGGAGGAGGAGGACGAGGAGGACGAGGAGGACGAGGAGGACGAGGAGGAGACGAGGAGGAGGAGGAGGAGGAGGGGAGGAGGAGGAGGAGGAGGATAGGAGGAGGAGGAGGAGGAGGGGAGGAGGAGGAGGAGGAGGAGGAGGAGGAGGAGGAGGAGGAGGAGGGGGAGGAGCAGGAAGAGGAACAGCGGGAGAAGGAATAGGAGGATGAGGACGGGGAAGGTGAGCGAGGAGGAGGAGGAGGAGGAGGAGAGGAGGAGGAGGAGGGAGGAGGAGGAGGAGGAGGAGAGGGAGGAGGAGGAGGAGGAGAAGGAGGAGGAGTGAGGATACTTTTGTTTTATGGTGTCAGGGTGACCGGGGAGGCTGTAGAGGTGTCTCTCCCTATCCCTTCCCTCGTTCCTCTTCCTCTCCCTTCCCTCGTCCAGCTCATCGTTCCTCCACCCAGTCCCCGCGTGGGTGGGGCGGTTTCAGTGTAGTTGTGCGCGTCATCCGCCCTCCGCCCCGTTGTTCCACATCGTCTTCGGGGGCGTTTCCGCTTTTTTGCTCACGGCCTGATGGCTCCCCCCTCTCCTCCTCCTCCTCCTCCTCCTCCTCCTCCTCCTCCTCCTCCTCCTCCTTCCTCCTCCTCCTCCTCCTCCTCCTCCTCTCCTCCCTCCTCCCTCCTCCTCCTCCTCCTCCTCCTCCTCCCTCCCGCATTTTGTTCAACCCTCCTCGAAACAAGGTCTCCCTCCTCCCTCGCCCGTCCCGCCCGTCCAGCTCCCCCCCCCCCCTCCCTCCCCTGCCCCTCGTCATCCTTATTATCTTTCTTCTCCGCTTCGCCTACCTCTCTCCCGCCCTTGTCGTCCTCCTCCCCTTCCTCCGCCCTCATTGATTTCTCATCACACTCATCGTCACCAGCATCACCACCAGAATCACCATCATGCAGTACAGAGTACAGCAGCTATCTTCGCCACGCCACGAGGCGCAAGGCTGGGGCGCATCGGCCGATTTGCTCGTGACCACCCTCAGACAGGAACGGCTAACAGCTACGCGGATGGAGGGCGGGAAACATAAAACATGTGCTCTCGCCTTCAAGCCGCGCATATTTGTCCTCAGCGGTGCTTATGCCGACTGGTCTGATGCGCAGAGAAAGGCCGCAGAGACGACGGCGTCGGAGGACTGAGGGCTTGGCTTGATGAAAGGCCATTGCCTGATCGGCCCCGCCTTGCCGCTCCCGCCTCGTCCCGCGTCCTCCTCTCCTCTCCCTCTCCCGCGTCTCCGCCTCGGGGCTGCGCTCTGCTCCCGGCGGTGGCCATGGAGTGCGGACTGGCAAGCAGGCCCAGCTACCGACCTCAGCCTGCCGGGTGGCTGACTCAACCCGCCGAGCTGACAGCCGCCACCTGTCGGGTGGCGAACAACTTGTGCCACGTTGTTTTCGTCTTGCGTCGTCCGCTTGCTGTCATGGCTAGTCGTTTCCTTTAGTCTTGGCCCTTTCATGCCCTCTACGTTTTCGTCGGCCACAGTCCTGTCATGTGTGTACACATGGAGTTGGATACTGAGGAGGTGGAGTGCTGATTCAGCAACTGTGGAACGCTTGCATGATTTTCCATGCCATTAGCTGCTTAGCGAGACATGTCTGTCTTGGGGCCTGTCGTTTCCAAACGTCCGTTGCGGCGCTTGGTTTCTCTCGCCTCTCGGATGAGCGTGATGACGGGACGCTTGCCATGCACGTTTAGTCGCGGAGTGCTTTTGTTACTGAGAATATCCATGCTGCGCGTGGCTTTTGAATTTAGTCGGCCGCGGCGTCTGTCTTCTCGAATCTGATTTTAATGCGTTCGTTTACCCCTCCCCCCCCGACTGGCGCGACGTCGTGACGCCTATCGTGCTTGTTTAGCTCTAAAAGTGCAAACATGTCATTGTGTCTGCCGTGGCGTCTATCGTTGATAACTGGTCGTGGTCACGAGTTTTTTTCGGGTTGGCGCGACGTCGCTGGTCCTGTGTGATTGGTCGTGCGATGCCTCTGCCAGTGTGTACCGTCAGGTCGGACGTTGGCTTTCTCAGCGGTCGCGGTTGCGCTTTGCATGTGCCGGGCCCTCGTGACGTCGTGCCGCGTGCCGTGTCGACTCATCGTTTGGCGTTTTCACAGAGTCATAGTATAGTATTGTCTGTCCTTGCGTCGATCCCCAGGTCTAGTTTTGCAGTCTTCGCAGATGGTATGCCGGCCTGTTTTGTCAAACTGCCAGGCTACGCGCCGCTTGCCGAGTCGCGCCTGGTATTTCCAGCATCGGTCGTTCCAGCGCTTGGTTTCTTCGGGGCCGATGTGACGCCGTGGCGCTTGTCGTGCCTGCTGAGCCAGGAATCTTGGTGTCAATGTGCATCGAAGACGCCTACAGCGAATCACCACCGCCCCCTGCCTTTTTGGAAAAGCCTATATGTCCGAAAGTTGCAACTAGAGATTGGCTAGCTATCGGAGCATGTGTTCCCCGAGCTGGTTTGGAAAACCTTCGGGGAACACGTGGAGGAGGAAGAGGAGGATGAGGAAAGGGAGGGGAAGTAAGAGGAGGGAGGGGAGAAAGACAATGAGGATGAGGAGGAGCAGACCTTTTGGGAGCCTCCTGGATCATTCCTGGGGCCTCCTGGGAGTTCCCTGAGGTTCTTCTGGAGGCCTCTCGGGGACTTCCTTGAAGCTCTTGGAAGCCTTCGGGGGCTTCTTCGGGGCCTCTTTGGCAGTCTTTGGGCGTTTCTGGTCCGTCTGACGCCGCCGGAGGCCATCTTGAGGGCCTCTCTGGGGTGTCTCGAGGTCTTTCAGGGCGTTTCTAGGTTGTCTTGGAGGCCATCTTGGGCGTCTTGGGGGATTCTCGGGCCGTCTTGGGGTCTTGCTGGGGCCGTTTCAGGGGCCTCTTGGGCCGCGTGGGGCCGTCTTGGAGCCCTCTTGGCCGATCTTGGGGCCGCTCGGGGGGGCGGGTTGCGCGGGGCGGGGGGGGGCGGGGAGCGGGGGGCGCGGAGCGGGGGTGCGACGCGGGTTGCGGGGGGGGGGGGCAGTGGCGGAAGGGGCGCGCGCAAACGTTCTGCGCTGACGGGCAGGGCGCGCGCGCCGAAAACGGGTCGCCGCACCGCCGAGGCGCAGTGGTGCTTGCGGCGCGGCGGTCGCGCAGACCGTTGCGCACTTCCGCCTGGGCCGCGGAGACGGGCTGGGGGGGCGCGGAGGGGTTGCGGCTGTGTTTGTATGTGTTGTTTGCGTGTGGGGGGGGGGGCGAGTGGCTGTCCAGGAAGGAGGGAGAACGAGGAGGAGGAGGGGAGAGGAGGAGGAGGAGGAGGAGGAGGAGGAGGAGGAGGAGGAGGAGGAGGAGGAGGAGGAGGAGGAGGAGGAGGAGGGGGGGGGCGCGGCGCGGGCCCAGCGCTGCTGTTGCAGCGGTGCAGCAGTTGAGTCGGCGAGCGTGCGGCGCCGCGGTCCATCGCGCGGTGCCGGCGTCGCGGTTGGCGCAGGCGCTGCAGTCCAGGCAGTGGCGCCGCCGCCTGGGAAGTGCCGTTTTCGCGTCGTCGTCGTCGTCGTCGTCGTCCTCGGGTCGTCCGTTGTTGATCGTTGCTGGACCGGGGCGCCGAGTGAAAATTGTCTGCAGCTCTCTTTTCCGTTCCAGCGTCTCAAACTGCTCTTCTGCGAGAGGAGGCGACCGAAGCGTGGCGCAAGGTCGCCCTCAGCTGTCAGTGGCGCAAGCGTTTTCAGAAGATCCCAACGCCAGTGGGCGCGATCGGTGGGGCCAGGCGCCGCGGGGGCGAAGTGCGAAGTGGTGCGTCGCTGCGAGCGGCGGGGGCGACGCAGGCCGCGCGGCGCTGCGCGCGGCCTCTGTGCGCGGGCGGCGGCGGCGGTGGCGTTTTTTCCCCCAGCCATCCTGTGGAGTTGGGTCCTCGTTTTGAAGAGACAGCGCTACGCGTCCCACCTCCTCCTCCTCCTCTCCTCCTCCTCCCCCTCCTCCATCACCATCCACCCAGGGCAGCGCTTCGTGGCCCCATGGGGAGCTCCACCGAAGGCCACACTGGGGGTGTTCGCATGCGCCCCTCCCCCCCCCCCCCCCCCACCCCACCCACCCACCCACCCACCCACCCACCACCCACACACACACACACACACACACACACACACACACACACACACATTCACACACATTCACACACATTCACACACATTCACACACACATTCACACACTTTCACACACATTCACACACATTCACACACATTCACACACATTCACACACACACACTCACACACACTTACACACTTACACACTTACACACTTACACACTTACACACTTACACACTTACACACTTACACACTTACACACTTACACACTTACACACTTACACACTTACACACACACTTACACACTTACACACACACTTACACACAGACACACACACGCACACACACAGACACACACACACACATAATCGCCTCGGGGGACAGGATGCTCGGTATCGATGGGGACCAGAGGACTGGAGTTCTTGGATGGGGTCATGCACTGAGAGGGCCTCGTGAGGTGTGGATCGTGAGATCCAGAGACATTTTGCTGGCTCAAGCCAGATTGAAGCAGCAGTGCCGAGCGAGGGCATCAGGTGCTCCACCTCGTTCGGCACGGCCTGGAGCGAGAGCTCGCTGCATCGGAGTGCGGCCGAGGGAAAAGTTGGAAAAGGTTGTATTCCGAGTTCTCTTTCGAGAGTCCGCATCCCTTTCAAGACACGATCTACCTGTGCGGAGACCGGCTTGTGCTGCGGCCCGTGCAGTTCCGTTTCTCGCTGCGTGTCTTGTGCGTCGCTGGGTTGTGATCATTTGCGCCACGGCCTTTGAGGGTGCGTCTGGCGGCAGTGGTTACAGATTCCATATAAGTTGGTGGTTATTTGTTTTGTGGTGCACACGGTGGAGAAGCAGGCTCAAACACACAGAGGGAAGGCGAGATGATCATGGCCATTCCCACCATCCATTTATGCCGACGTGCTGGCAGAAGTTCAAGTGATTCGAGAAGCATTGGTGGTTCCAGGAACAAGTGGTCTGGAACGGGTACGGTGTTGGGCCTGGAAGCAAGCAGGCGATGCAAACATTCAGAGTCTATGTTATGCATTGGCTATCGCTGTGGATTGTCTTGTTCCTATCACATGTGCTTGGGGCACGGCCAATCGGATGAAGGAGTTTGTTGTTGTGTTGTTTCATTGGCAGTATCACGTCTGCGCGCAGCGTATCGACGTGGACAATTTCCGAAATGGTTAGTTCGAGTGGCAAGATGTATGGCGCCAGGTACTTTTGAGGAGCTTATGATTTCAGGATCATGTTATGAATTTCTCATGCGCCAGATGCTCCAAGGTAAGATCTATAAGAATGGTGGGATCGTCTATATGCTATGGAGCTCGGCAGGTGTATATATCGGTAAAGCGTCCATGGTACGGGCAACTGGCCCTGGGAGCTCAGGGATGTGCTGAACATGTTCGGCTACTACTACGACCAGGCAATCGTGATTCAAATGCAAAACGGTACGTTCAGCATAGAAAGGTATTGAACACAGTCAATTTCATGCCGATTCTGGCGCTGGAATCTGCAGCGCGTGTCACGGCGATGGAGAGTACTTTGATAGCTACGGGGGCCCCAGACCTAAATCTAGCCGAGATGAGGGAAGAAATGCAGACAAGGGGAAGAGGTCTGAAGCTACCAGTGCGGCGTTTTCCGAGACTACGGCCACCTCCACGGTTTCGACGCTTTGGGCCAGGGAGTCAAGGACCTCAAGTCTTCGAGATGCTGGATGGATCGAAAGCATGGGCGCGCAGGGTACCACCGGTGTGGTCTAGCCCGTTGGTGCTCAATTTTGCTATGAAGAAACAATATAGAATTGCTGGGGTTCATCAAACATTCAAGGGGGTGAACAAGTTGCACTACCATGACCTGTGCCGGTTTATGATTCGGGAAAAAGCTGCATCAACAGGTGAATTTGGCCCTCTTTGGTTGTTCGCATGGGAAAAATAATCAACTGTGTGCTACTTGGCGGGCGAGAAAGCGTCACATATTTCGTATGCCATGGTCGTGGTGGACCTGGCAGATTGCGCAGTTCCTATATGGGTTGCTGAAGGAAGTGGATCTACTCGTCGGTCATGTACCTCGGAAGCTACATATCAAAACGAATATTGAAGTATCACTCAAACGTCATCATCTACCGAGTGGTTCTCCGGAGCCGCTGTTGTTGCCTCCAGAACTCATGCGCTATAAAAAGGTGTTGGCGAAGTCAATTCTTGGGGCACTTGATCATATAAGGTGCGCGCTAGCTCGCTCGTGGTTGCAATCGCGTTTGAAGATTCAGCCAGCAAGCATCAGGATACGGAAAGGAAGAGCCAACGGCAATGGGAAGCTTCGGTACTTCAACATCGGGGACATCCCAGAGGATAGCATGGCGATGGGCCAAGCAAGTCAAGTACCCAGCTTACGCGCGGTTGATGGGGCATGGCGACTTCCTGAGCGACCGCGGGGCGCAGAAGTGGAAAAACAACTTTGTTCAACATGGCATAGGTGGGCGGCGCAGGCACGTTTGCATGGGCGTGTTCACGTTATTGGACGGGATAGGTTGCATCATTTTCTGGCTCATTGGCCCCGAGAAGAGCGACCTGAAGAATGGGGAGAATTGGAAAAACCGCTAAGAACGGCCGTCAAAGAGAAGAAACTCCTTGTTGGTGATGATCGTATTTCTACGCGGATGTGGGTTGTTGAAGCAGTGGGAGCTCATCTCTACATGTTGTCCGCCCTATTGAAGGATACGGGGGTATGGCAGCAATCAGAATTTTCATTGCCACATGTGCAGCAAGTTCCTCAGGCCAGGGCGCCGCGGGGTTTACCCGATTTTCTGCGCAGAAGGGTAAAGAAAGTGGACCCCACACCAAGCATTTTTCCATCGGTGAAATCAAAATGCTGGGGGCCAGAAGGTGAACACCGCTGTTCATCAGGCCCGCTGCGCAGTTGTTGGCGCAGGGTCATCGACACCTCCCGCACACCGTGCCAAGCAGGGTGGAGAGTAATTGCGCGAGCTATCAGGAGGGTAGTCACTACGTGCAACGTTTCTGGGGGGGTCTTCAACCTGGACATCGTCAAGCAAGAGCTCGAAACGGATGTGAAGCACCTTCGCTGTCGGGCTACATATTCATGTCTGAGGTGTGGCGCGGGACCTGCCGCGTCTCTCAGTGTTGTAGTCACGGACATAGACCGGGCGTTTGAGGCTTGCTCAGCGTCGCGTGTAATGCCAAGCTGGTCGGAGCTGCTTCGGACCTTTCAGCAGCAGCCGCAAAAAGCAGTCCTGGCGCGGAAAGGTCGCAAAAGCTGCGCTCGTCTCGGTCGTGAAGGTTTCGGTCAGAGTTGGTGTCAAATCACTTTGGATATGATGTCGAAGGCGTTATTAGCAACATCTCTTATCA
>CAUYUJ010002225.1:1099523-1183668 GCA_963575745.1 Prorocentrum cordatum | reverse complement strand
CGACTATGAGAGGCTCCAGATCGACGAGCTCGAGGACGGCTGCGCCACATGGGCGGACAGTAGCCGCGGCCGGAGCTACGACGAGGTGAAGACGGCGGACCAGAGCGGGCTCAGCAGCTTGCAGTAGGCGCACAACAACAGCGCGCAGCAGCGCCCCACGTGCCCGACGCCCAGCAAGGGCATCCAGGGGTGGAAGCCGCACGCACAGGCGCTGCCGACGCAGCTGCAGCTCCAGCCCCCCGCCCCCGCCAGCCATTCCAGCGGAGCCGACAGCTCCGAACCCGAGCGGGACCTCCGCTTCCGCTACTCATCGGTCGCCGCCAAGGCGGGGCGGGGGCTGGGGCTGATATCGCGAGCAATGAATCCAGCCAGCCGCCTGCCCACTTATTTTTCTTTCGGGCCCGCTTGTTCTATGACGCCCGGCATCGCTAACCTGTCAATGAGGCCTACTTCGCACGCGGCACTAGCAGGCGAGCGGGCCCCGCTACATGTCAGTCCAGCAGCAGGGCAGGCCATCACTTCTCTTTTTTTTCGGCGCTGCAGCGTGCCAGCAGCGAGGAGAGCGGGAGCGCGGGGAGATTGAGCGGGGGGGGAGTGCTCTCAGCGGGTGGGGCCCGCCTCCACGGGGAGGCACCCCCGCCCGCCTGCCTCGAAGCTCCAGCTCGCCAGGGCAGGGCCCCCCTGTCCCCCTGCTACGGCGCAGCGGCCCCCTACTCAGGGTAGGGGGCCGCGTGCACCAGGCACCCCCCGAAACCAGCAGTAAAGGGGGTTTGCATCCACGCGTGTACCCCGGGGTCTTATTTTTTTGTTGTAGGCGAAGCGACTCAGACCCCCAATGGCCTTATCCTGATCCTCCTCCTCCTCCTTCCCCTCCTCGTCCCTCCTCCTCTTCCGCCTCCTCCTCCTCCTCCTCCTCCTCCTCCTCTTCCTCGCCCTCCTCCTGCTCCTACTTGTATCCCTACCCCTTCTCCTACCCCAACTACTGTCCTTATTCCTTATTGAAAAATACTCTTACTCCCCCTCTGGCAGGCCGGTAGGGGTTCCATCCGGGCCTTCCCATCCTAATGGTTAAAAATCAACGCAAACTCGTCGATATTTGTCGTCGGCGATGCGAAATGCGTTGCAGAAATAGGACGCGGCGCACATCGCGCGCGGCCGTCAAAACGGGCCCTCCCATCCTAATTGCAAAAAAAATCAAAATAGAGTCGTCGTTTTTCTCTCAGCATGGCCTTTTCTTGTCTTCGACGATGCGAAATGCGTAGCAGGAATGGGACGCGGCGCACATCGCGCGCGGACGTCTGGGGCAACCCCAAGCGGGAGGGGCCATCCTACCTGTCAGAAGCCAAACAAAGTCGACATGTTTTTTTCTCCGTGGGGATTTTCTGGTTGTCGCGAAATCCATGGCAGGAAGGGGGCGCGGTGCACATCGCCCGCGACAAGGCGAAATGTCGCTTTCGCTTCGGCGCCGCGCGCATGTTTTCTGAAAGTTGAGCTTCCGCTAAAGCGCGGCGCGCATTTTCCGTTCGCCAATCCGTCGAGCGCCTAGGGCCCCTGGGGCCTCCCAGGGTCTCCTGGGACATCCTGGGGCTTCCGAGGGGTTTCCCCAGGGCCTCGTGAATCCTCCTGAGGCATCCTGGGGCTTTTTGGGATTCCCCGGGGGCTTCCTGACATTTCCTAGGGTTTCCTGAAGCATCCTGGAATTACCAGGGGGTTCTTGGGCCCTCCTGAAGCCTCCTGGGGCTTTTGGGGGTCGCTGGGGCTTCTCCTGAGACCTCCTGGGGCCTCCTGAGGCTTCCTGGGGCCTCCTCGGCTCGTGTTGAGATGCCAGCACAGTCTTTGAGACGCGCCAGGGGTTCCGAATCGGTAATCGCCATCGCGGCTGCATCAGGTGTGGCAAACCACCTTGCCGATCTGATTTCGGCCCCCAGTTGGGCCAACACTGTTTCTTACGTTGTGGGGGGGGCAGGTGGGAATGGGCATGCCATGCTTGACTCGCTCGAGCTGGCTAGTTTGACTCCTACTCCTACTCCTACTCCTATTCCTACGTACTCATACTACCACTCCTACTCCTACTCCTACTCCCTCCTTCCCCTTCCCTCCGTGCCCTCCCAGCCCTCCTCCATCCCAGCCCTCCCTCTCCCTCCTTCACACCTCATCCCTCCCTCCCCCCTTCCCTCTCGCGTCCCTCCCAGCGTCGCAATCACTCCACAAAAATACTCGTTCATCCTTCCCCCCATCATCTCTCCTCCCCCCTCTCTCCTCCCTTCTCTCCTCTCCTCCTCCTCCTCCTCTCTCCCTCTCTCCTCCTCCCTCCTCCTCCTCCTCGCCTCATCTCCTCCTCCTCGTCCTCCTCTCCTCCCCCCCTCCTCCTTCCCCGCCCCCTCCCCTCCTCCTCCTCCTCCTCCTCCTCTTCCTCCTCCTCCTCCTCCCCCTCCTCCTCCCCCTCCTCCTCGTCTTTGCATCCCAGTCACTGTTTGCATTTCTGGCCCGAACACTCGCTGTACTTTTGTGCTCGGTGTGGCCGTTCGGCTACTGTCGACCCGAGGCAACGACGCAGTGAGTGTTCCCAGTGCTGCAAGAAAGGGCACGAGAATCTCTTCAGAATTCGTCGAGGGCTTTTCCCAGGCCACAAGGGTCCCTCGGCCCCTGTCTTGGAGGCCGCTGTCAGTCCGGTCCGACGCGTCGAGGGGCGTCGGTTAATTCCTGGCTCTCGCTAGTCCCGCCTGCCACGTAGATTGTGGCGATCATGACACTCATGACACTCCTCCCCCTCCTCCTCCTCCTCCTCCTCCTCCTCCTCCTCCTCCTCCTCCTCCTCCTCCTCCTCCTCCTCCTCCTCCTCCTCCTCCTCCTCTTTGTATCAAGGTATCACCGACCCCGCTGGGTGGCTCGACTTCGCCAACGGCAGCATCGCGATCCCCTTCTACTTTTGCCACGTCATGCTCGTGGTCTGCGCCTTCTGCAGGCGCCTCCTTTGCGTGGGCCTCAGACTTCCGTGCGCCTCGACCCAGACAATGGCGCCAGCGTTTTGTCCATCATCGGCGTCCGGGTGCCGTTTCTGGTGGTCGATGCAGGGGCCAGCGATTCGAGTGATTTGTTTCTTTGTCAGTGCAGTTCAAGGGTTTTGGGGATGCTCCTGGGGCTTCTCGTGGTCTCCTGGTCTGCGCTGAGGAATATACGCCCGTCTGAAGGCGTTCCCCCGAGGATGTCTCGGAGCGCTGGATCTGGATACTTCATGACCTCAGGGGGCGGCAAAGTATTCACAACCAGTGCTCCACGATAATCTCGTTTGGACAAGTCCCAGGAGCGGACGTAGGGCCTCGTGGGGGCTTGTTGGGGCATTTGCGGATGGTTTTCGGCCGTCTTGGGCTGGTCTCGGGGCAACCCGCAAAGCGCGGGCCCGGGGCATCTCGGACCCCCCTGCAGGCGATGCGAGCGGAGGCAGAGGAGGATGTATTATTACAGGCATGATGACGAGGAACTGGGCTGCCTGTGCTGCTCTTTCCACACCGGAATGTTCTGTTTCACGGTGTTCAAGGCGATCCTCACCCTCTTCCACGCTTATAAGCAATTCTTCTTTATTCGGGAGGTGTCCATCATACATTGTGGTCTGTATGTGGCGAACTTGGCGCTCGTGCCAGTCGCAAACACCGTGGTCGCGAGCGAGCACGACGACAAGAAGAAGACGAGGTGAGAAGGGCCGCTCTCTTAGATCTTGCTCCCTTCTCGTCTCCACGGGCCATGGAGGAGGACGGCCCTTCCAAAGGCCTCTTTCAGGAGGGCCGCTAGAGGCCCCCAACACAAATCATAATCGAGCACGTCAGAAACGTGGATGCTCGACCATCTTCTCTCCCTTCCCCCTCCCTCGTGCCCTCCCCCCCCTTCGAGGAGGAGGTGGCGCCACGAGGCCGGGCCCGAAACTCCTCGGCTTCCTACGAGACCCGCGGCGTGCCTGCACGCGCTCTCTCCGCACGGATCAGGAAAAGTTGAGCGGCGAGGGCGCGAGATCCAAAGCGTCAGGTGTTCTATCTCTCGTCCTCCTCAGGGGGAGGGGGAGGAGGAGGAGGAGGAGGAGGAGGAGGAGGAGGAGGAGGAGGAGGAGGGGGAGGAGGAGGAGGAGGAGGGTTAGAAGTGGATGCGAGGCTGGGCTCTGTCTGGCCCAATCCAGCTCATGAGTGGGTCAGAGGTGCCCTGTACTTGGGGGGGTGAAGATTCGGGGTACATGGGCCGCTCTGTGCCTCTAGGGGCCTCCAGGGACCCTGACAGGGGCTCTTTTGAGGTCTCTGGGTGCTGCTCGTCCTTCTCTCTCTCCACTTCCGTGTTCTTCTCCTCTTCCTTGAAGTATATTGCAGCAGTCATCTTCCGAAGTAGGTGGGCGATGAGGGCTATTTAGGAGCGGGAGAGGAAGAACACCAGGAGGAGGAGGTGGAGGCAGAGGAGGTAGGAGGAGAAGGAGAGATCACAGTAATCGCAACGCACACAGCTGATGCGGCACTACACCCTCTCGACCTGCGTAAGGCAATGTCCGTAGCTCACTGGGCTCCAGGACTACTCTGGCAATTGCTTGTGTGGTTTCTGTTGCGCTATCTGTTTCAATCAGGGGAAGGGGGTCTAACGGTATAAGATCATTTAAATTTAAATCCTGCGGCTTAGAAAGTTCTGGTTACTTTGTGGTTGCTTCTGGTTGGGAATGCGGTCGAACCCGTTTGAGGTGAATTGATGTTGACCGCATTTCCAACCAGACGCAATCAGAAGCCAGCCATGTTCACTTAACGTGTATTCTGAGTATGGTTGGCCTGTGATGTGTCCTGGTTGGGAAAGGCGGTCAAAACCCGTTTAACTCAACCAGTTGGTTCTGGTTGGCTGGTTGTTGGCTCGCTGGCTGGTTGGCTGGCTGGCAAGCTGGCTGGCTGGTTGTCTGGTTGGTTCTTCCCAACCAGAAGCAATCACTGGGCTCGCTGGCCGGTTGGCTGGCTCGCAACCGCTGGGCTCGCTGGCTGGTGGGCTGGGTAGCTGGCTGGTTGCTTGGCTCGCTGGCTGGTTCTGATTCGGTGGTTCGCTGGCTGGTTGGGCAGCGGAACCATTGGTCGCTCATTTGGTTACCTAGCTGGAATATCCGACGGCAGCAAGCAGGCAGAAAAGGAGGACAATCAGAGGGTCAAAAGGACACATTAGACACCGATTTCACAATGTAGTGTACATCAGAAACAAAAAACATCGAGACTCATTTGCCTTGGTGTCAACTCGGGCGCCAATGGAAAGCAGACGCTGAAACAATTTGCCCCAGTCAGGGCGCCCCTGCTGCGCGATATAGTATCGCATCAGTTGAATAGACCTCTGAGAAGCCGTGCCCCCTCGAGGAAAGCAAAGCTACTGGACTCGATTGATATTCAATATCTTGTATGAGCTGTCCAGGTAGCGATGGCAAGACATTCCATTCAGAAGGAACCGTACTGTGCAGGTATATTCCCGTACCGTGGGCGGAGACGATACATGCAACACAACAACATTGGCCTTAGGTATGAACGGAGCAGCATCCAACGCATTTCCGCCGATTCCAATTGCTACAATAAAGAACAACTCGCAACATGTATCGATGAATCAGTCCACCCTTCCATGCGAATCGCGATCTCGTCGCGCGATCAGAGTGAAATTCCTCAGCCCAAGAATCGCAGAACAGCGGTCAAGCTTGGTTTCGGTCAGAAACACAAGGGACGGGAAGAAAGGAAACAGCGATAACCGACCTTCGAGCTGAAGTCGATGCTGGCTGGCTGCTTGGCTGGCTCGCTGGCTGGTGGCTTGCAAGTTGGCTCGCTGGCTGGCTCGCTGGCTGGCTACCTGTTGTTTGGCCGAGAGCATTGGCCCCACCACCCGGCCCGCCGCCGCCAAGCCCAGCGCCCTCCACGCCAGGCCCTGCGCTGCCCAGCCCGCCGCTCGCCCCCAGCCCGACCGTCCCGCCGAACACGCCGAGCCCGACCGCCCCGCAGGAGACGGCGGCCCGCAGCCCCCTCTGCCGCCCCCGGCCCCAGCGTCTCCGCGAGCCTGGTGCCCGCCGGCCGTGTGCGCGCGGCGCCCGCCAGCACGGCCGCGCCCCGTCGGCGCCCGTCCTGGGAGAGCAGGGGTCACACGGGGGGGCCGTGTGGGGATCGTTCCTCCTCCCCCTTCCTTGCCCCCTCTCCCTCCCTCCCTCCACTACCTCCTTCCCTCATCTTTCTCCCTCCCTCCTCCCTCCGCGCTACCCCTCCTCTTCCTCCCCCCTCCTCCTCGTCTTCCTCCCTCCTCCTCACCTGCTCCTCCTCCTCCTCCTTTTCCTTCTCTTCCTCTCCCTCTTCCTCCTCCATTACCTCCTCCTCGTCCTCTTCCTCCGTTCTCCTCTTCCTCCCTCTTTTCCCTCCTCCCTGTCCTCCTCCTCCCTCCTCCCTCTCTCTCCCCTCCTCCTCGTCCTCTTCTTCCTTTCCTCCTCTCTTCTCCTCCCCTCCTCGTCCTCTTCTTCCTTTTCCTCCTCCCCTCCTCCTCCTCCTCCTCCTCCTCCTCCTCCTCCTCCTCCTCCTCCGCCTCCTCCTCCTCCTCCTCCTCCTCCTCCCCTCCTCCTCCCCCCCCCTCCTCCTCCTCCTCCTCCTCCTCCTCCTCTCCTCCTCCTTCCTCCTCTCCTCCTCCCCCTCCTCCTCCTCCTCCCTTCCGCCTCATCCTCCTCTTCTTCAACCTCCTTCCCCTCCTCTCCTCTTCCTCCTCCTCTTCCCCCTCTTCCTTCCAGTTCTCCTCCTCCGCCTCCTCCTCCTCCTCCTCCTCCCTCCTCCCTCCTCCCTCCTCCTCCTCCTCCTCCTCCTCCTTCTCCCTCTTCCGTAGCCATGTTGGCTCACTATGCTTTGTTCCACAGCGGAACGAGTGGATACCGCTAGTCCGCGGGAGTCTTCAACGATTTAGGGGAACTGCACGTTGTCAACCAAGGATTGGTGGCAGCCTCACCCCCTCTCATGTACCGCGCAGTGTCTGGCGCTCGAGGGTCATGGGCCGCGGGCGGAGCACGTACTCTTTCTGCGCGACCTGTGGTGGATTGGTCTACGACTCGAAGTTGGAAAAGTCAGGCGGCTGGCGCAACAAGTGCCAAGCGGTTTTCCCAGGTTGGCAGTCGCAGTGGCCAAAGCTGTGCGCGTCAGGCATGGACAAGGGCAAGGGAAAGCTGGCTCCGTGGCACAAGCCGAAGATCCACGGGACGCTTGCTGAGCTCAGCGAGATGTTGGCGAAGGTAGCGGCAATGTCGGCCAAGAGCGTTTCACAGGTCAACCTGGGCCCGCTCACGGTGGTGCAATCGCAGGTTCAGGCGGCGGCAGCACACGCTCCGAAGAAGGACGTACCCAAAGAGCTGTAGTTGCGGCAGGCCATCAACAAACTCAACAAGTGCCAGCGCCAGCTGGAGGTCGAGAGCACCACCAGCCTCCTGCTGGCGGCGGAGGAGCGCGTGCGGGCGCCTCGCCCCCGCAGCGGCAAGGCCATCGAGGACGCAGCGGACGCGGTGTTCGAGCACGAGCGCGCGATGGCAGGGTACCAGAACGAGGCGATCGCCCCCCACCGCGGTGCAGAAGAACGAGTGAAAAGCACCACCAGTGGAGGGCCTCTTCGACGACATCGACGAATACGAGGAGGAAGACAAGGCCAAGCTCATCAAGTTCAAAGCGGGTATGGAGGCCCTGAACTGCTCCAGGCGGCGGCTGGCCAGCTCAAGCAGTTCAACGAGTCCAAGCAGCAGGCAACCAGCCTGCGAACTCATGCCACGAATAAGCGCAGGCCAACGACGGCACGGCGGAGAGGACCGCAGAGACGAACGAGACATAGACGGAGGCGGGCGGGGCCAGCGGGTCCTCCACGGCAGGCCCACCGCCACGCACGGAAGGACAACAGCGAAAACGGGAGGAGCTGCTGGACAAGATCAAGCAGCAGGCTATGCGGAATATGCAGGCCGCCAAGACGGGCACTACGACTGCGGCACCGACACAGGACAAGGGCAAGAGCGCAGCGGGTGTGGCTGCGCAAGTTGGCGGTGCTCCGGGGCAGCTTTAGCATCTTCTTCTCGAACATAACCATGCGGGGGCCGAAGGCCCACGCCACAAATACATCAATGAGGATGGCAGGACTGAGCGCATGATCGCGACGTGCGAGACGCACGTTGGCAAGCAGAAGCTTGAGCAGGTACGTGAGGAGGTCCCGAGGGATGGCTGGAAATTGATGGGCGCAGCGGCTATGCCCATCAAGCGCTAGGAGCATGGCACCAGGGGCGGCGAGTTCATTCTGGCCATATCCTACCTACCCTGCACGGGCTATGACACACTGAGGAAGATTATTTGCGACGAGGGTGGAGTGGGCCCGTTCAGAGGGTTCACGGCACTAAACCTCCACCGGCGCTCGGGCAGCATAGCGCTGATCTCGGCGTATCTGGTACCAGGCGAAGTATTCATGGGATCGAATTGCAGCAGGATCCGAGCAATGCCAAGTTTCACCAAATCACTTGCGGACCCATGGGTGGTCTTAGCAGATTGGATTATCCATTTTGAAAAGACGCAGAAGGCCGAACTCCCGACCGAGCTGGGAGGCGCGGCGATCAGGCCAGACGTGAAAGTCATTTGCGGCAAGTGGAAGGGCAGCCTCATCGATTGCGGCGTTGCGAGGGTGATGGTGATGACCACCACCAAGAATTCGCTAGTGGGCTGTCCTTGGCCCGTGGCCAGAAGGTTCGAAGCAGGCAGACTGCTGGCCTCGTCCCAGCGGTGCCCAAGGGGCTGCAATGCACTCGGCGCGGTGCGGCACCTGGCGCGGCAATGCCCAGCTACGGCCATGGGGCGCGCGGAGTGGGGGCCTTTCGGCGACTGCGACGAGCGACGGCCGCCCGATGACATGCACTTCGGGACAATCGTCGACATGGCCAGTCTCAACTCGACGAAGGACCCACTCTGGTCGCGCGCCCTCGCTCCAGAGCGCAGGAGGACCGACCCTGCCTTTGCCCGCGGAGAACAGGGAGGCGCGGAAGGAGTGTCGGGAGGGCCCGGTCGGCCAACCCCTCGCAGGGGATTTGTTCTCCGACGGCAGCGTCGTGGACAACAGTTTGGCATCTGCGCGCGGCGGCTGGGCAGTGGTCGCGATGGGACAGGAAGCCGAAATGGTCAGCCTGTTCGGCCCCCTGCCGTGGCCGCGCCTTCAGGAGTCGGAGGCAGCGGAGTTCTGCGCGGCCACCGAGGGCTTCCAGAACTGCCTGCCGCCCGTCTGGGTAGTCGCGGACTGCCAGCTGCTAGTCGACGGCGTCGCAATGGCAGCGACGCACAGGGAGCTCTGGGCCCGCTTGTGGGCGGTGATCGACGACGTGGGCCTCGACAGCGTCGGCTTCCACAAGCTGGAGGCTCGCGCCGCGATGGCCGACGCGCAGACCGAGCGCATCGCGGATCGGCAGCGGCGCGGCAACCACAGGGCGGACGCGCGCGCCTTCGACGGAGCCAGCATGCACCGACTGACGCCGGCATTCGGGACCGCAGCGCCCGCCAGGACCGCCTCGCCAGGAAGGTCTCCCGCTGGATCTGGGCGGCCACGCAGGAGGGCAATGCGGAGCTCGCGGCAGAGGGCGGCCATGAAGGGCCAGGACTTGCAGCCGTGAGATGCGAGTGACGAGGCTGCCAGCTCCGCTGGCGCAGCTACTGCAACTTCCCATATTGCCCAAGACGAACGCGTGGGCGCCGCGGCACCTGGCTTGACGCGGGCGGCGACGCGGCGTGGGCATGCCTGGAGCGCGCAGGCCAGTGGATCGCAGGGCTTCGCGGTGTCAGGCGACGATCTCGGAGACGGCGCGGGCGCGCCAGCCGGGGGGGGGCCCCAGTTCCACCGCGGCGGCGACACGGCAGCAGCCTGCGGCCCAGCCCGCGGGATTGCCCGCGGCTCAGCCGCCGCCGCCGCCGCCGCGATGGTGGGGGATCGGCGCGCATGAGTCCCGCGACTTGTGGCGCGCGGGCAACCACTTCTTCTGCGTCAGGTGCGGCTACTGGACGTGGGGCGGGAGGGCGGCGGGCCTCGCGAAGGAGTGCCCGAAGGCCCCGAAGAACGGGGGGCAGCAGCAACGTCGGCGATCCAGAGCCTCTGCGCCGCATGCGCTGGCGGTTGGAGGATCAGTTTCAGCCGTATCAGTTCAGTTATCAGTTCGGGCCTGACCAGGGGCGCAGGTTTCTCCCACGCTCGGGATCGGGCCCGATGCCGTCGGCAATGCAACAGCCCAGTTGGCCCGTGCCTTTGGGGGACAAATTGCGCTGCTTGTGATGAGGCGTGTCCCGCGCAATGTTCGCGCGGTGCGCTGAGCCTGCCACTCCGCCGGCCATGCGCTTGCCTAGTGATCGCACGGCACGGCGCAGTGCGAATCGCTTGGGCAGGCCGCTCGAGCATGCTCGCCAATATTATGGCGCTCACGCCCCCCGCACTTCCCGCTCTGGTTCGGAAGCCGAACCAGGAGCGAAGCGCTCTCGCTCGGGATTGGACTCCGAAGCTCTGGCTATGCAAAAGCCTTTGTGTTGGGGCCTCTGGCCCATGAGGTGTTGCGCTGCCGGCGCGGAGCTACGCTTTCTGCTCGGCGGCCCGCGGGTTTGCAGCTCCGGGCGATTTCTGAGCGGAAGCTGCCTCGAGCCTGGCTCGCCAATCTGTCTGGCGCGCTGCGCCCTTCCATTTTTCGTTATCACGTCAGTTCGGGCCTGGCCCAGGGGCGCCGGTCTTCCCGCGCTCGGGATCGGGCCCGATGCCGTCGGCAATGCAACAGTCCTTGTGCGGCCCGGTGCCTTTGAGGGACAAGTTGCGTTGCTGGTGGGGAGGTTTTTCCCGCGCACGGCTTGCGCGGTGCGCTCATCGCTTTGCGAGCGCGGCATGCGCGGTGCGAATCGCCGAGCAAGCCTCTCGAGCATGCTCGCAATCTTTCTGGCGCCTGCGCCCTCCCATATTTCCCGCTCGTCTGACAATGCAGAACGCTCTGCGTTGGGCCTGCGGCCCATGAGGAGTTGCACTGCTGGCGACGAGCTCGCCCTCTTCTGCTCGGCGGCCCGCGTTGCAGGGCGTGGGCGAGTTTCGAGCGGAATCCGTCTCGAGCATGGCTCGTTTTCTGTCTGGCGCATGGCGCCCATCCGTATCTCGTTCCGAACGGAGCCGAACCAGGGGTGGAATTTTGCCCTCGCTCGGGATCGGGCTCCATCGCCATGGACAATGCAACGGTCCTTTCGGGATTCGTGCTATAGGACAAGTTGCGCTGCTGATGGTGAGGTGCATACACGCGCTTTCCTCTTCTCGGCGTGCTTGCACGCCGTCAAGCTCGATGTAGTTTGGCGCGTTTGGCGCGCCTTGGCCCTGCGCGTCTGTCTCGACGTGGGGGGCGACCCGAGAGTGTAGGTCACCCCGCGCTCTGGTTCTTCCCCCGCAGATCTGAGGAGTGACCGCGTCGTGGGTACACTCGCGTGGACAATTGCTCTTCAGGTGCGGTGTGCAGGCTGTCTGCGTACCAGCGCCTGTTCGGCAGCCGAAACCTGCGGTTGCTGCCGTGCGCGCTGAGTCTCTCTACTGCCTGGATCTGTCTATCGTCTGCTTCGGCCGAGGCGGTGGCCAGCTCGGGTCGCCCGAAAGAATATGCGTTGTGCGCCGAGGCGCGCGCGCGCGCCCGAGCGTTGCCTGCGCGGGCCAGAGGGAAACGCTTCGGGCCGAGGGGCAGTACGAGCAGGGAGCTCCTGTCGCCTTCAGCCGCGTGGATCATCAGCATCATCATCATCATCAGCAGCATCATGATCATCATCCTCGTCCTCATCCTCATCCGCATTATCATCCTCCTATCCCTCCCTCCATGTCCATTCCCCCTCCTTCCCTCCTTCCAGCCACGCCCGCGGGCCTCTCAAAACGACGGCCGCCGCCGCCGTCGCGACGAAGTCCTTGACGCCTGGCATCGCTCGAACGTGAGCATTTTTCCGGCGGGGGCCATCGAGGAGCAGTTTGGATCCATTTGCGAAGAAGGTACAGCACAAAATCGAGCACTGCACGGAAGATGGACTTCGGAATTTCGAGCGATGGCGAGGATGGCGGCGACGACGTCGCTTCGGGAGTTGCACAGGGTGTCTCAGGCCCAAGGTGCCCCCAGCAGGATTCCTTGGGAGGTCGAGGCCCAGAGGGCCTCCAGGGCTGCAGAATGGCGCGAATCGCTGGGGACAAATTGGGCCAGAGAAAATTCAGGCAACCCCCAATCCCTTAGACCCGGCGTTGCGAAAAATTTGAATATTCAATTACGACCGGAACCCTGGAACCCATATTGTAGTGGCCTCCGGCCAGTGCCGCCGATCCGGGGCGCTCTGGATGATGAAGATGATGATGATGATGATGATGATGTTGATGATGATGATGATGTTGATGATGTTGATGTTGATGTTGATGCTGATGCTGATGCTGATGCTGCTGATGATGATGATGATGATGATAATGATGATGATGATGATGATGATAATGATGATGATGATGATGATGGTGGTGAGGATGATGATGATGATGATGAGGATGAAGGTGATGATGATGATGATGATGATAATGGTGATGTGACGATGGTGGTGGTGGCGGAGATGGTGATGATCCTGGCCCTCCACCCCACCCCCTCTTATCTCTCCTGTCCCCCCCCCCCCTTTCTTCTGACCCCACCCCTCTCTCCTTTCCCCCCCCCCCTCTCCCACCCTCTTTCCTGTCCCCCTCCCCCCCGTCTCTCCTGTCCCTCCCCCTCTTCCTGTCCGTTCTCTCCTGTTCCCCCTTTCCCCTCTCTCCTTTCCCCTCCTATTCCCTGTCCTGCACAATTACTCAATATGAATACTACTCTCCCCCTTCCCCTGATGACGGGTTGGGAGTGTTCGCCCCTCCCCCGCGCATTGTTTCTTTTACGCAGGATTCAGCTGAAGCTGTGATGTGCAGTGCTTAAGTGCCACGTCGTGCTATGCCATGCTACGCTTTGATCTTCAACGCCATGCTATGCAATGTTATGTTCGGGGCCGTTGTGCGATGCCATGCTTTGCGTTGCAAAGCTTCGCGATGCAATTCTTCACTGCGCCACGCCACGCCATGCTGTGACACACCACGCTTTGCGGTGTTTTTCTACGCCATGTCACGCCGTGCTCTACACTGCATCGCGTACCCTTTCGGGATTACTGCCCTGCTCGGGACCCGGAACCTGGGACCTGGAATCAGCAGCGGAACTGCCGGGATGAGCGCGGGACCCGGGATCCGGGACCCAGGGCCTGGGGCCGGGACGAGCGCGGGACCCGGGACCCGAGACCTGGGACACAGGATTGGGCGCGGGACCAGCGACCCGGGACCGGCAGACCAGGGCCCCGGGACCCTTGAGCATCCAATACACCAATATATTGCAAACACCCATGTATTTGCTCTCAGCGAAAACCCATGTTCGAATCTATTCGCTCGCGGCGGGCGCCAATATATTGATGCGCTTTCCTATGTTGTGTTCGACATGATCCCTCATGGTTGCGCGACGTCACCCCTTGCTAGGGGAAGAGCTTCCTGCGACCCCTTTAAAGGGGCACTTCCTTTTCTTTTACCTTTTTTTCTGTAGCCACTTTTACTCAGACGCGAGTGGCAGCAGGCATTGCGTTGAGATGGGGGGCGATTCTAAGGAGAAGCCGCGCCTCTACCGCACTTGCCAGCTCGGCGACGAGGCCATGGTTGACTTGGTGAAGCAGCGCGTGTCATTGATCGAGAAGAATTATATCAATGGCACAACGGAGCAGATCATCAAATATAACATGCCGTTCTTGTTGGATGCGTGCGGGGCGTCGCAGCGCTTGCGCTCCACAGCGCTCACGAAGGCCATCGTTTCGCAGAAGACGCACCTCGCGGCAGAGGAAGCGAAGCGCTGGGCCACTGAGATGAGCAGGTGCGTCAGCTGCGTAGTGAACAAGTTCAGGAGCGCCGTGGCCGCGGAGAAGCTGGATCACTACACGAGGACCCTCGGACAGGCGATGAACTTGGAGTGCGGTCGTACTTCCTCTGGCAAAAAGAAGGAGACGCCACGCAGTGACGTCGTCGAGAGCACCTCCGAGGATGACACTCGTGCCGAGAGCTCGGCCCCAGCCGCGAGTGCACCGCGCAGTCCAGACGCAAGGCACAAGCTGATCAAGGAGCTATATGGGATTTCTCCACCGCCCAAGGCGAAGACCAAGAAGGACGAAGTGCACAGCCCGCTCGTCGTTTTCTCCAGCCAGGAGGTGATGGAGTCACCTGCGCGCCCTTCCGCTGCACCTGCCGCTTCTAGCTCTGCGAAGAAGGTCACTTTTCACCTCCTCTCCATCCCTTTCTGCTGCCTGCTAATTTCTCCTGCTGTGATCATCCTCTTCTATCCGTCCAACTCATCCGTCTTCTTTATCGCAGGTGACGTGGTGCGACTGGAACTCCGACCCGCCGTCCATGGTCGTTGCTGATGAGTCGGGCCAGGAGACGCGCATGCCGCCGTCAGCAGGCGAGATGGGTTTCTTGATCGCACGCGCGCCTGGTGGGGACAAGATCGAGACATACCAGTCCAACGCCTTGCTCGTTGCCCATGCTGAGGGGCGGAAGAAGCGGGAGGCCCAAGAGAAGGGGGCGCTGGCGAAACCTGACAAAAAAAGCAATGAAGAAAAAGTGTATGAAAGCAGCCAGGAAGCGCCCTGCTGCAGCGATGAAGGGACCTCCCAGGAAGCGCCCTGCCCGCGCGAAGGCTGCCAGCGAGGATTCGGACGGAGAAGAAGGCGGCGGGCAGGAAGACGAAGAGGAGGGGGGGGGGCAGCAGGACGCGGGGGGCGGTGGCGACGACGAGGCGGAGGACGAGCTAGCCGACGAAGCAGTTGGAGGCGCTGTCGACGGGCGCGATTATCACCTTGACTGGTACAAGAGGGACTACAGGGTGGGGATCAAACTGCTGCACGGGAAGAAGAATCAGCTATGCTCGTTCGGAGGCGCCGCTGCGAGGGACAAGGTGTCGAAGGAGGAGCTGCTGGACATCGGCAGGCAGGTGTGCGAGCAGCTCAAGGAGGGCACGATTGCTGAGGCGAAGGCTGCTGCGCGGGGCGCTGCGGACGCTCTGATGGAGGAGCTGATCGATGGAATTACCCTCATCCTCCTCATCATCATCATCATCACGATCATCATCACCATCATCAGCACACATCGTCATCTTACGCAGCACTTCCCCTCTGTCAGGGGCTCGCCATCTCATCTCTTCACGCTATTATATAATGTTTACATCCCCCTCCACCAGGGGCGTCGCGAACCCCTTGTTAGGGGGCGCGCCCCTTCATTCGGGGGAACCGCAGCAAGAGATTTCGATTGTTTATGTTCAGTGCAGCCGTTTGCGGCTCAAGGCGATCGAGCCCGCGAGGCTCACGAGAAGGCCTTCGCGCAATGGCGAAATCCGCTCTTGTGCTCGCGGCGCTCGCCGCATGGCTCGCTTCGCAGGGGGCGGAGGCCGCGAGTCTTGGAAACAAATCAGGAGGTTCGGATGTCAGGGGCGAGATGGGGATCAGGGAATTCAGAAACCAAAGTTTTCTAAGAGAAAACTTCTCCCTCCAGGAACTCCTTGGGTAGAGCCAGAGAAGAGCGAGGGCGCGCGCCAACCCCCCCCCCCCCCCCTCCCTCCCCCTCAGGCGGTGATCGCTGCCAGCGGATCTGCTCCGGGAGGCAGCGGCGGCGACCAGTGGGGCGACCCCCCGCGGAAGCGTCATCTCGATGGCGCGAAGGACGCCGGGTCGGATGCAAAAATTTACCCCTTGCTAGGGGACGCCTCTTCAATAGAGGATTTGTTCGTCTCCCCCCCCTTCCCCCCCCCCTAGGACGACGCGACCGCCGTCTCAGACGAGGAGGGGGGGGGTGAGGCTGAGATGCTGAGGGATCTCGGGGAGAAGCGGTACACGAGGGCTCCAACAAGGCCGTTCTTGCGCACGGACAAGATCCAGCTGTGTAATATGTGCAGCAGGCGCACGTGGGTCTTCACGTGCGTGTCGCGTTCCTGCCAGGAGCACCATGCCAGCCGCTGGTGGGCGGCGCGGGGCTTCATCTCCACGGGGGGTCGCCGCTATCGCGGCCGCAAGTCGGAGGCCGAGCGCGCCAGGTGGCCCCCATGGGAACCCGTTGCACTGCGCGCCCACTGGAAACCTAAGTTTGACATGATAAGCCTTTCTTGTCACCAGAGTTTGATATGAAAAACTTTTCGCAGTTTTTCAATCCGAGCTTCTGTTCTTGCAGGGTTCTTCCTCCTCCTCCTCCTCCTCCTCCTCCTCCTCTTCCTCCTCCTCCTTCCCCTCTTCCTCCTCCTCTCCTTCCTTCTCCTCCTCTTCCTCCTCCCCCTTCTCTTCCTCCTCCTCCTCATCCTCCTCGTCCTCCTCCCCCCCCCTCCCCCCCCCCCTCCCCCCCCCCTTCTCCCCCTTCACATCCGTTTCCTTTTCTCCTCCTCCTCCGCCTCCTCCCTCCTCCCTCCTCAGTTCCCCTCCTTTCTCTTCCTCCTCCTCCTCCTCATCCTCCTCCCCCTCCCCTCCCCCCCACTTCCTCCTCCGCCGCCCCTCCCTCCTGCCCCCCCCCCCCTTTCCCCCTCCCAGGTGGCAGCAGCAGAGGATGGACAGGAACGAGAAAGCTCTCGTGAACGCCACCGAGGACGCGATGGGGATCAGGAAATAAAGCACCCTTGCGCTAGGGGGCGCCAAAACAGCCCTACGATAAGATTCCCCTTTGCTAGGGGTGCAAACATCCCTACTTGTAGTAATGACCCGTCAGCTAGGGGCATATTGTCCGCAATCCCCAGGGCTTGGCCGATGGGGGCAGGAGGGGGCGCGGAAGCAGGGGGAGGAGGCGCGGAAGCAGGAGCTGCAGGCGCGCATCCAGCGACGCAGCCTGCGACGCAGGAGGCAGGAATGCAGACCGAGACCATCGAGGGGGCCCCGCTCAGCCCAGAGGCGGACGCAGACGACGCTAGCGGCGCTGAGACGGAGGATCTCAACAAGAGAGGGCGCGCAATCCTGAAGAGGCTGAGGAGGAGGGGGCGCGAGAGAACGGCTTCACGCGAGGAGATGGAAAGGAGGGCTCTGCAGGAGCAGGCGCGGAGGGACGAGGAAGCAGCCCGACGACGCGAGGAAGCAGCTCTTCGGCGACAAGAGGAGGAGAGGAAGGAAGCAGCCAGGCAAGCGGAAGAGAGGGAGATTCAAGCGAAGGCCGACGGGAGGAAGAGGAGAGCAGAGATGACGAGGCAAGTCCTGCGCGCCCTGGAACAAGCAGAGGTGAGTGTCGCTAGCAGAGCAGCCGGAGCTTTCTAACGAATCGAGCAGGAGCGAAAAGAGGCGGAGGAGCTTGACAAACAGAGGCGACAGGAAGAAGAGGAGGCTGCGGCGATGAGGCTGCAAGAGGAGGAATCCAGGAGCGCAACCGAAGAAAGTCGGAAACGCAAGCAGGAAGAGGACAGGCGCCGCGAGCGAGAACGCAAGAAAAAGAGCTGGCGCCAGGCGCGGGGGAGGCGGGGGCAGTTGCGCAAGCACTGCGAGTCCGCTGGAGGTGGCGACGGCGGCTTCTATGGCCACGGCGGCTGCGGATCAGGGGAGGGCTGACGCAGAGAGGCGGCAGAAAGAGGAGGCCGACAGGAGGGCTGCAGAGGAGCGGAGACTGGCGCAAGCAGAGCAGGCCCGCACAGCAGCGGAAGAGAGGAAGAAGAAGGGAGAGGACGACGCGAGGGCAGAAGCCGAGAGGAAGCAGAAAGAGGATTCCGATTGGAAGGCGGAGGAGGAACGGAAGAAACGCGGGGAGGACCAGCGGAAGACAGATGAGGAGGAGAAGCGGAAGAAAGACGAGGGCGCCCAGGCGAAGAAGGGCGGGGGCAAGAAGGACGGCGCGAAGGGCGGCCGCAAGGGGAACTAGGACCGCGATGCTTTTCCTTGAGAGCCGTCGCCACTTCTGTAGTGGATCTGTCTCCCTCCCACACATTACACTTGCGCGCCCTCCCCCCCGCCCCCCCTCCCAGAGGGCGACTTCCTCGCGTGCGGCGCGAAGGGGGCCCGAGACCCGCGGTGGGTTTCGCATCCATATCTACGACAGTCGTTGCGCGCTGGCTGCGACTGGAAGCCCGCTCAGCTGGGCCACAGAAGACACGCCCGATTCTATTACATAGACATTCTATTTGATAGAATTGAAGGAAGTATCAAGCAAAACCCACATTCTATTGAATAGAAATTCTATTTAATAGAATTTCAGAAAAGAGATTGTCCGCTTGTTAGCGGCTGATTGGCTCACTTTGCGTTGCCTGATGAAACCAACACTTCCGAACAAAGACTGGTGGTTTGACCACGGGGCTTCTGGCCCTACACTCTGATCAGCTTAATAGCGGTAGTGCAAATGCTTACCATTCGCTCGCAGTCCGCGATCACCCCTTGATAGGGGTATCTAGCCTGGATCTCATTGTCCTCTTGGTTCGTGCCCCTACTGCAGGGGCTTTCTGGGGGGCAGGATGAGCATGGCTGATGTCTGTAGATCAGGGCGCTACGGCAAGGAAAGACCGACGGGGAAGGAGGCAGGTAGGGCCAAAGGGGGGAGGGGGCAGCATGCATCCCGTAAGTGCTTCTCGGCTCAAGGTCCGCTTGTTTTCGGCGCGCTGGTTGTCATCTTTGCATTTGCGAGTGTCTGATCCTTGTGCGGTTCGACAGCATGCCTCCTCCCGCCGCGGTTTCTTGCTTCGCGTATGCCGCGCCGATGATGATTTTTTTGTTCGTCGATGGTGTGCGGGGCGAAGAAAGGCGACGACTCTGGCCCCGCCCCTAAGAGATGCAAGGCTTCTAAGGGGGAGGGGGTCGACCCGAAGGAGGCCACAGAGATGCGCAACTGGCTCAAGTACAATTCTTCGGGCACTGATGCAGATTTGCAGAGGGAGGCAGCGGAAGCGCAGGCAGTCTGGTCGAGTTGCAGGAACCCTTCAGAGCGCAAGATGTTCTTGGAGAGCTTCCAGAAGGATAAGAGCAAGAGCTTGGACTGGGTGCATACGTTTCACGAAGAATGCGAAAATGCAGAAACACATGAGGAATGGGCCAAAAAGGGGTACGTCACAGTTCCGCAAGCTTTGAAAGAACAGAACCTTTCATTGTCAGACTTTAAGGATCATAAGCTGGCTCTCGAGTTCGTCCAGGAGTGGTGGGAGGATAATTCACAGACGTACAATACGAAGGAGGCGTTTCCAGTGAAGTACGACAAGAAGGACCGCATCTTGTGGCACGAGTTCTATTTCATTTTCCCACAGATGTCTGAGGACAGCCTGGAGACGTCTGACAAGAAAAAGTTTACGGGCGAGGGCAACGTCAAGTCGGCAAAAGCGCTGGACTGGGCAGCAGGCAGGATGGGGGAGCTGCGCAGTGGCAGCAGCAGTGCGAGCGCGAACCCAGTGAAGCTGGAGAACCCGCTGTGGCCGAACATCCAGGCGAACAAGGATTCGATCACGCCATCGCCTCAGCAATCTCTCCTCTCCCTCGTCTTCCTGCTCACTCCCCTCACAAGCGCTCCCCCCATCCCTCTTCTTGCGCTTAGGTCTACCCTGTCGAAGTACCAGGCTGAGATGAAGAAGCTGAAGACGCTCCGCGCGAAGCTCCACAATCACGCCAAGACTGCCGAGGACAGTGACAAAGGCCAATATGACACCTGGGCAAAGGAGGCTGACAAGACCCTCAAGAGCGCGACTGATCACGAGGAGGCGGTGGAGCTCCTGATCGAGAAGACGGGAATCACTCACGAGACGAACGAGAAGAAAGAGGATTATGCCAATCTGAACAAGGATCTCGCAGCCATGAAGTCCACCGCAGAGCGCCACCTGGACGGCATCAAACTGGCGGTCAAGAGGTTCTCGCGCTACGTGGAGTGAGTGGCGTTTGCTCCCTGAGTTGCATCCATATCATCCCCTCGGCGCGCAGACGCTAGAGATGGAGGCGCAAGGCGACGCTCCAACAAGAAAAAATGCGCGCAAACCTTGATAGGGGCTCTCTGTCTGTCTGCCCCTGTCTGTCTCTGCCTATCTCTGTCTGTCTGTCTGTCTGTTTCCTGTCTGTCTGTCTGTCTGTCTGTCCGTTCGTTGCTTCTCGCTCTCACTCACGTTCGTCTGTTCTCTCTCCATCTCTCTCTCTCTCTCTCTCTCTCTCTCTCTCTCTCTCTCTCTATATATATATATATATCGTTCTCTCCTTTTCTCCCTCTGCTGTTCCACCCCCCTTTCGCCGCCTCGCCCGGCATCCAGCGCGACCCCTTCTCGAGGGGAACCTTCGCATCTTCTCGTCGCCCCTCTCCTGCAGGGGTGGCCCTGTTGTGGGGCGCGCCAGTGCGCAAGATGCGTCCGTAGCTTTTGGCTCAAGGGACGCCCGTAGCTTTTGGCTCGAGAGAGGTCGCCGCAGCATGCTGTCCAAACGCGCGCTGCCTTTATGGCAGGCGCGCGCTGCCAGCAGACAAACGCCCGAGGGCGAATGTCGCTGACCTCGTGTCGCGCGACATCGTGTCGGGCGCCAGGGGGCTCCAATTGGCAAACGACACCCACCGCTCTGGTGCCACAGGCGTTGCTGATTTAGTACCATCAGAAAAATACCCGGGCAATGCCCCACGTTTCTTTCGCCAAATTTTCAGAGAGAACGGTTGGCCACCCTTGTACGTGCGCGACGTGCGGGCGTGGAACGCTAAAAGGCAAGTGGAGGAGCTGCAGAAAATACATTTAATGCTGCCCCACGAGATTTTGGATCGTTTGGCGTTCTTCGGCCACGCAGATGTTATGACTGGCGCGTCTGGGTTAGATCCCGTTTCGCTGGAGCATTTCAACAGTGCAGCGTCGTTCCTCGGCGACTCCGACACGGTCCCATGCGGCATCTGGCAAGACGGTGTGCCTTGTAACTGGGACCGCAGCGTGACCGCTGAAATTGTTTCGCTCCTGTTGCCTGGCTTAGAGGAGCGCTACGCGAACCTCCGCGTGCCCATCGCATGCTTGCTGAAGAACCAGTTGTCCCCAAACACCCTGGATGATATTTTTGAAATTGTCCGCTGGTCATTCGCGCACCTCGCAACCAAAACGTGGCCATCGTGCAGACGCGATGGATCGCCATTCGGGAGGAGCGACAAGTGGAGGGCCAAACAGCATAGCGAGAGAGGGCGACTCCCTCTCAGGGGCGTTGTTTGCCAGATCAAAGGCGACTGGAAGATGTTCAAGGAGGTGCTGAAGCTGCCAGGGTGGCAGGACGCGGAGTGCTGCTTCCAGTGTAAGATCAAGCTGCCCGAGGTCACAGGGAAAAACACATAGCCAACCCAGTTCTGCCTCCACCGACCCCTGCCCCAACGCCCCACCCCCCCTGCGCTACCTGAGGAGGGGGATCCCGGCGCGAAAGTTGCGCGCCCCCCGCGCTGACGTTGCAAAGGCCATCCCCTATCGCTAGGGGGCGCTCGCCCAAGAAGCGGGGGAGGGCCATCAACGCTGCGCGCGGGGCAAGCAGGGCGAGTTGAGAGGTGGAGTGCGGACCATTAGCTGGAGGAGGCAAGGGGAGGGGGAGAGGGGAATGGAGGAAAGGGATGGCAACGCGCATAAGCAAATCAATAACACGAGACGGATAGGAGGAGGAGGAGGAGGAGGAGGAAGAGGAGGAGGAGGAGGAGGAGGAGGAGGAGAAGAAGGAGGAGGAGGAGGAGGGGGAGGGGGAGGAGGAGGAGGAGGAGGAGGAGGAGGAGGAGATGGAGGAGGAGACGGAGGAGGAGGAGGAGGGGCGGAGGAGGAGGAGGAGGGCAAGGAGGAGGAGCAGGAGGAGGAAGAGGAGGAGGAGGAGGAGGACGACGACGACGACGACGACGAGGAGGCACGCAACGGGAAATCATATGTGAGGGGGAGGAGCGATGCGCTGGGGAGGAGGGGGGGGGGCGACGCGCCAAGTGACGGGGGCGTCGAGGAGGGTGGGCAAGCCGAGGAGCAGGCGGAGGAGGCAGAGGCAGAACAGGAGAGGGAGGATGGCAAAGCGAAGTTTTCGATGCCCGCACGGTCTCTACCGAGATCGGCCACGACGCGCCCTGGCGCACGGACCGCAGATCATGGCAAGAACTTTTGATGAAAATCCTGGGTTCTGGACATCGAGTATGCCCTTTGTTGATGGTTCCGTTTGCCAGCGTGCGAATTTTGATGTTGGATTGGCTGCGCTGCGCGGATTTAGGTGTAGCTGCAGATTTTATGGGCTCTCTGATCTGGTATTGCGTCGTCAAGAGGAAAGTCCTAGGCGGCACGCAGAAGCAGCGCATGCGAGAGATGCACCTTTTGATGCAGCAGGCGTTTTACGATAGACAACCTCCGAACGGCGCGCCGAACAGGCTTCCTCACTTGAGCATTGGGGTTGTGAAAGGCAAATCAAACAGCTATCCCAAGCTCAGATGTAGCGCTGGTATGGTTCGGCATCCAATACCGTGGGGCATGGAACTTGCGGAGCAGTTCTGCGACAGGAATGACCCCGTGGAGTCTTCTATGTATTTTTGCATGCAGAGTTTATCGCGCTGCTACGCTGCGCTTGCAGGGTCTTTCCCATTTACGAAACACACGATGCTGGAGCATTCTGTGCGTTTTGCTCAACACTTCACTGCTTTGGCGACGGCGCATGATAACATATTTCGCATTAAACCCAAGCTGCATTTATTTTTGGAATTATGTTCTTCTGGAGGGCAACCGTCCAAGCACTGGAACTACCGAGATGAAGACTTTGGAGGGTCCGCTGCGGCGTTTGGGAAGCGCAGAGGGGGTGCCCCGAACACGTCTGAGTTTTCAAGGGCACGCATGGCGAAGTTTATGGGGCGGCCTGTTGTTCGTCTCTTGCGCTGAGTATGAAAAAAATGCCCAAAGAAGGCAGCGCCCCTCATCTAGGGGGATTTTCTAGGGTGCGAATTTTGACAGAAAATCTTAACGGAGGAGATTTTAAGAGAATCCTAATATAGTTGTGTTTGCAATATATTGGTGTATTGGATGCTCAAGGACCCGGCCGGGGCCGGCGCGGGGCCCGGGGCCCGGGGGCCTTATTGAGCCAAATGGGGTTCCTCATGCAGTTCTCCAGGGGCTCTCCTGGAGCCCTCCTGGGGCTCCGTCCGCCAGGAGGCTCGCGCTGTCAAAACGTAGGTTTTGATAGCGCGAGCCTCTGCCTTCTCGGGGCCCTCTTGGAGCCCTCTCGGTGCTAGCCTCTGTTCTCTCAGGGCCCTCTTATGGCCCACTAGTGGCGGGCGATATGACGCCCCCCTCGGCGCCCTCCTGGGGCTCCTGCCGCCAGGGGGGTCGTGCTGGCAAAACGTCGGTTTTGACAGCGCGAGCCTGAGAAGAATCCTGCGCCTCATGTAGCATCCTGAGAAGAATCTGCGCCCACGAGCATGGCCACCATAACAAGCAAACCGATCGAGACATCCTCAATATCTGGCCCACCTGGGGGGTGAAAATAAGCACCTCGCTCGAGACATCCTCAGCATCTGCTCCGACAGCGAAAAACGGTCCCGGGTGCCGGGCTCTGGGTCCCGCGCCGGTCCCGGGTCTCGGGTGCCGCGCCGGTTCCGGGTCGCGGGTCCGCGGGTCCGGCGCTCGTGCTGGGTTCGGAGTTCCGGGTTCCGCGCCGGCCCCGGGTCCCGGGCCCCGGGTCCGGAATCCCGGGTCTCGGGTCCCGCGCCGGTCCCGGGTGTCGGGTCCCGCGCCGGTCCCGGGTTCCGGGTGCCGGGTCCCGGGTCGCAGGTTCCGGATCCCGCGCCGTTCTCGGGTTCCGCGCTACTCCCAGGTCCGGGCCCCGGGTCCCGCGCTGGTCCCGGGTCTCGTGCCGGTTCCGGGTTCGGGTCCTGCGGTCGTCCCGGGTCCCGAGTCCGCGCTCGTCCGAGATCCCGGGTTCCGCGCCAGTGTCCTGGGGCTCGCGCCGGTTCCGGGTCCCGGGTCCGCGAGGGTCTTAATCTGATCCCGCTGATCCTTGCTGCGGGATCAATGCGATCAGATCCGGATCTGAACCCGACTTCCGGATCAACTTTTGCGCTGGGGATCTGATCCCTGCGCGCGGATCTGATCCCTGCGCGCGGATCTGATCCCATTGATCCCTGCGCGCGGGATCTGATCCCATTGATCCCTGCGCGTGGGATCTGATCCCTGTTGTTCCTTGCGCGTTCGCACTATGTTATATTCGCGTTTGTTGTATGTTTGTGGGCATGTGATATTGCGCTTTCCTCTTCCGAACAAAAAACTTATTATCTTTCCTCGTCCTTCTGCTCCTCCTCCATCCCGCCCTCCCCGTCCTCGACGTCGCCGTGGTCACCGTCCGCTTGCGCAATATATTGCACCACGTATCTCTAGTACTACACATATTTTACACACATAGACTACATCACACGGATTGCACCACATCCGCATGACCCATTGTTTGAGGTCTACGCGGTGCAGGGGGGCCGTTCGAGCTGCTGGGGAGTGGGGCCCAGAGCCATATTGGTCAAATACTTATGGCGCCACCGAGACGTGCCGAGACAGCAGTGTCCGCTCTCGGGGCGATGGCGCAGCCAGCCACGCAGCTGGCCGCTGGCATGGAGACGCAGGTCGAGACGGTGGCGGGCTCCAGCATGGACTCGGAGACGATGCCTGCCTCGCGCAGCGAGGTGGGCTGGGCGAATTACCGCGCGTCGTCAGGGTCGAGAGTGGCATCTAGGGGTCCAGAATTGCATTGAGGGTGTGCCACGTCGCCCTGATGATCGCAATCTTCAACCCGCAGTCGTCAAAAATCCTGGATGAGCTGCAGAATTTTCGGGTGGTCAGTCTGATCGGGAGTCAGGGGGATTGAGATGGGAATGGAGCAGCAGTGTACATGCCAATCGAAGTTATGGTCTTTCGGCGTGGTATCGGAGAGGTGTGTATCGACCCCAGCACTTCACAGGATGTTTGCCCGCCCCGCGAGGATTGAGAGGGAGGAGAGTGGCTGTTGCGAGGATAGAGAAGGGCGCGCGCAGGTTGTTACACATTATGATGTACGTTCCCCGTGTGCCGCGGGACAAGAGAAGCATACCTTCCTGGACGACCACGGCGAACGCAATCACGACATGGCTCAAGCAGACCCTTGATAATGTTGGCGCGAGGTGGGCACCGACTGTTCGTATGGACTTAAGTGCTGGGTTTGCTGAATCGAGTGTGGCAGTTTGTGGGTTCGGCCTTCATGCCGCGGCCTTCATGCTGCTGCAGGGTATGCGGCCACTCCATACTTTCAATTCTAGAGGCGAACGAGCTGATGATGGTCAACGCCATGTTCAAAGCGGGACCCCGTATTACAACGCGGTTCAAAAGAAAGACATTTGATTCCATATGTATACTGAGTGTTTTGCACCAAGGAGTACAAGTCTGTACCACGCTGGACAAATCCATGAAGCGGCTGCAAGTACACAGTGAAGGCAAGATGTGGGATTATGTACCGTTGGGAACGGACTTGATAGTTTGCACGATGGGGCCAAGACAGTCGACCCCAACAGACAGGACAACGATCGACGCGGCAGCCATGAGTTCGCTACTGCAGCGAGAGGTGCGACGCATGCTTGTTATCCAGCTATTGGAAGATAAGATGTAGGTGGATGCGCAGCAGCTCCGTAAACTGCGATTCGACGGACGTAAACTTGCGGAGACTGCTGATGACATGCGTGTGAATGAACTACGATCTGCGGCAGAACGCGCGGGTGCCAGCAGCCAGCGGTAGTCAGGAGATCACCAGAGGCAGTCCAAGCAGTTCTCGAGGCTACTGCGTGAACGGCGGGGCCTCAGGGAGATGATGTGCAACGCTCAGGACGCAGAAGACATGCATTGGCAGCTCTTCACCATCAGCCAGCAGGTCAAGGGCAAGAGCAGATGGCTATACAATCAAAAAAGAAAGCATTCGGTTGGCGCCCAAGCCGAGCGAGCTGGCGCCTTCCATAAGGCCGTCAAACGACACGACAAACGTGAAGATCATATATTCGCCCGACTGATTACAAGTAAGGGACGAGGATCGAGAAAACGTGCTTACAGACGCTTGCTGAGCACAGCTACAATCCGCGATCGAATGATCACAGTGCAAGAAAGGGCGAAGCAGGCGGCACCAGTATCGAGCCGATCACCAAGACCGACCTCGACGACCTGATCAAGGCTGAGCACGGCGAGTCGGTCCCAGATAGTGGTATGATGGATCAACTTTGGACGGGGCGTGGAAGCTCTAGATGCTTGGGCATGGAAGTTAAGACTTCGGAGAGTTGCCCCCATCGCGCCCTGCGCCCGCGGAGCTGCTCGGGGCGGCCGTGGCGCCGGACTATGTCAGCGGGAGGTTGCCCGCGCCTGTTGCGACGTGCGTCGGCGCTGAGACGGTTAGATCGAATCTGGAGACGCCGAAGTTCCAGCTCGCGCCGCGCCCCCTTGTCTGCGGGGTTCCACGGGCGCGAGCTCCACTGGCGCAGTGGATGGCGAGCGAGGCGATTCGATTTACCTAGGCCCACGAGAAGCTTGGAGCGGATGGAGAGCGCATCGCTGTCTCAGTGCGCACGGTCGCTAAGTTGTTCTTCCCGGCGCTGCTCACGCGCGCCGCAGTCGTTGAACTTTCTCGCGCGTGGCGGGCCCCCTGGGAGGCGGCCCGAAGCCGCCGCTGTCGCGCGGCAGCGCGTCTCCTGGGGGCCCCTCTACGAGGCCAGAAAGTGCCGCGTGAAGGGGGTGCGTGATGCCCGGGATGTTTATTATTCAGTTCCTCAGGCGCGCCTGCAAGATGCCGCGCGCGACCTCCTCGAACCTCCCAGCAGACGGGCGGTCCGTTATCGCATGGGCTGGGCAACTATTCGTTTTCCAAGTGCCCGAAGACCAGTTGCTGCTACTGCCGCAGGGCAGGCTGATTGGCGACCCGCCCGCGGCGTTCGCACTCTGCCACGCGCGCAGAAATGAGTCGCGATGGGCGCCAGGTGGCTCATGACATGAAACTGCGCGGGGCTGCGCGTCCGTGGTCAGAGCAAAGTGCCCCGGCCCTTTTCAGTATCTGCGCTGTTTGTGTCGCAGACAACTTCGTAGTCGAATGTGATCTGTCGTCGATTGTAGTGATCTGTGCCCGGCAGAATCGCATGCTCGATGCTTGCCTGGCGCGTATTGGGATGAAACAGAATCATGACAAGCTGGAAGCATGCTGTTCAATTTGGTCGGGCCCCCGCGGCGCCGAGGCGCGTCTCTCGAGGCGCCAGAGGCTGCGGGGGAGGACCGTCGCGGATGCCAAGTACCTGGGGCCCACGTTGCGTTCGAGGTTCACTTTGCGCGATATCCAGCAGTGGCCCCAGGCTGGCAGGACTGCCCAGTTTTCCTCGAGGCAAATTTGGGCTTCCATCGCGCCTTGCACATGGCGGTGTAATAGTTGCAAAAGGGCGCGCAGTGACTGCATGTCTTTGGCTGGCAGAAAGCATCGCGAAAGGTTCTGCGCTGGCTCGCGTTGCCGACTGGGCTCCCATCGACGGCGCGCCCGCTGAGCGCGCGCGTTTTCTTGTAGGGGGCGCGGCCATTTTAGCGCGCGGCAAATGAGAGACGGGCTGTGATATGAGAGCACCGCACAATGATGATGCACTTATTGCCCGCCTTGAGCCGCGGGCGCGTAGCTTCGCGCGGCCCCCGCAGTGCCTGGGAAGATCCGAGGCGGCCCGCTCAGCACCTCGCAGTCGTGTTCAGGGCGCTCGGGGACACGGGGCCCGCGCTGGCGAGCGCATCCAGAGGCCCACCCGCCAATCCATGGGCCGAAAAGCTTCGCTGTGATATCCGGGCGTCGCAGGTTTTTGATGATGGAGCTGCCGCCCCCGAGTGGTGCGAGAGCCTCGTGGATGTGATCTCGAAGGAAATTGATGATTCTATCAACTTCGACGCGCAATGATTAAAATCTCATTTTTGAACGCGCATCCAGGAACGCGCGCAGCAGCTTGGGCAGCGCGAGCACGGGGGGCCTTGTCGGTCTACTGCCCTAGTATCTTGCGAGGCGTGGAGGTGGCGCGCGTGGTCGGCTGCTTCTCGGGGGTCTAGATCGGATTGCTAATCAGCGTTTCGTTTCTTCCCCAACGGCGTTTGCGACTACGCGCGTTGCCATGCATTGCATGTCCAAGAGTTGCGATGCCAAGAGATGTCGAGCCGCCGGGGTGGGCGCGATGGAACAGTTGCCCTATCCTCGCGGGATTGTCCGGCGTGTGAGTTCGAGGTCGATGATGTCGATGCGCTCCGCGGGCATATTATCAGCCTGCGCTTGCAAGCAGAGAAGCCGCAGCATCGGGTTATCCAACCTGGCCCACGTGCCCCGGCTCGCCCCCTCGGTCGGGGCGCGCAGAGAGGGGGGCGCCGCGACGAGCCTGGACGAGGTCAGGAGGAAGAAAGGCAGGCCAGGAGAGGAGGCAGGTCCAGGCATGATGAAGCTGGCCAAGCAGCTCGAAGCGAGAGCGCGGGCACTGGAGCACGCCGCGCCGCGCAGTTAGTGGCGCGCGGCGACGAATCAGGGAAGGTAGTGCAGACAGGGATCCAGGTGAACAACATTTGGTCGGACACGGTCACGGCCGAGGGCAGCGCGCGCCGGAGGGGCCCGCCCGCGCAGCATCGATTTGGCGGCAGTCTGGGCGCTTTAGAGAGCTGGTGCAGCGCGGAGTCGTCGCAACAGAAGTCGGTGATCAACCTATGCCGCGCGCCCTCCATGCTACTCGCGATGCTGCGCATACGCAACGTGGAAACGGCTGGCACGTGGATCAAGGATTGCTCGGCGTCGCCGGCGCGCGACGCCGTGGTGCGCCGCGTGCTTTTCAGCCCAGAGCAAGCAGAGGAGTTGGTGAAGCAGCTGCACGAGCTATGGGATGTGGTCAACCAAATGGGGTCGGAGGCAAAGGTGCAAGGAGGCTATTCTGCAGCTCCAACGCACGCCGCCCGAGTTCATGCCGATGGCCCAGGGTTGCAAGCAGATGGAGATCCGCGCCGCATTGTTTTCCATCTCGCGATCGACGGACTTCTCTTTCAAGCCAAGCAAAGCCCCGAGAGAGGGACTGGTGGCGAAGTTGAAAGGGCAGGACAAGGGCAGCATATCGATGAGAAGGACGAGCATGACATTGGCCTGAACGGATTCTGTTTCTGCGAGTAGCGCAATGCCCACCGCGCATTTAATGTGCTGGAATGTTATACTCCGGGTACCTTTCCAGTGGAATGGGCGTGAGATTGCTGTGGAATGCTACTTACAAGAGATGGCGTGCGCGCGCCAGGCTGGTTCGGAATTGTGGAGTACTATGTCTCGTGGAATGGGCCTGGTTGCTCTGATGCTTGGGAGATTGTGCCTTTCAGAAGTATGGAACTGAGTGAGTGCCTCGCCTGTGGCCCGCGATTCAAGGACTTTCGCCCCATCCGCCCCTTGTTTTAGGTGTCTAAGAAGAGGCCCGCCCCGCGTGATCACGGGCCCCGCGCGCGTTCCACCGCTGCTCGCATGGCGCACTTGTGCTGCTCTTGCAGTGCGAGCGTCGACATTGTAAACCGTGCCGAACTTGCACGCGCGTGGCCCCGAGATTCGCGCATGTGCCGTTTAGCGCCGGGCACGTGAAAGGGGGGAGAATAATGACAAATCTGCATGTACACGTATATATCCGCAAGGGTCTCGCCCCATGCCGCCGGCCCCCTGATTCGGATAATGGGAGATGCAAAAGCTAAATCACGAGGTCTGGGCGCCGCCTCGAAGCAGTGTCGGGGCTTGTTTGTTTGTCGACCATCGCCCTGCGGATCTGCGTGAGGGGCGCCACCGAATTTCAGAAATGTGGCAAATCCCATGTGCTTTTGGACACTGGCCCTGCGGATCTGCGTGAGGGGTGCCGCCGAGTTTCAGACATGTTGCAAATTCGGGTTGTTTTTGGACCTGGGCCCTGCCGATCTGCGCGAGGTGCGCCGCTGAATTTTCAAAATGTGGCAAATCCCACGTGTTTTTGGACCCTGGCCCTGCCGATCTGCGCGAGGGGTGCCACCGAATTACAAAAATGATACAAATCATTTGTTTTTTTTGGGCCCTGGCCCCGCCGATCTGTTGCGAGGGGCGCCGCTGATTTTTCGAAATGTGGCAAATCCCATGCGTTTTTGCACCCCGGCCCCTCCGATCTGCGCGAGGGGTGCCCGCGAATTCTAGAAATGTGGCAATTTTTTCGCCCTGAGCCCGCCGATCTACGCGAGGGGCGCCGCCGAATTTCAGGAGCGCAGCATATCTTATATGTTTTCGGGCCCTGGCCCCGCCGATTTGCGCGGGGGGTGTCAATGTTTACCCGCCCCGGCAATTCAGAGCACGCGCTCAGGGCGCGGCACAAATGCTCGCTTTGGGCCCCCCCCCGCCTCGCGCGGCCCATCAACGAGGAACAGTGAGCAGCGCGAAGCAGAATTGCAACAGTGGAAACTGGAAGCTGCAACTGGCACATGAAACTGCGAACCTTCGCCCTGCAGGCTGGTGGCCCCGCGAGGGGGCCGGCGGATGTATATATATATATATATATATATATATATATATATATATACACACATATATCCGCCGGACAAGTAGTGGGGCAATGGGGCAAGAAACAATGGGGGCACACAGTATATATGATCCAGGGTCGAGGCCCCACGGGCCCCCCCCCCCCCAGATGGCATGGTCCCAGGATTCCTCTGGCTTCCCCCCCCCCCAGATGGTATGGTCCCAGAGACGACGACGACGACGGCGACGGCGACGACGACGACGACGACGACCACGACGACGACAACGACGGCTGCGGCGGCGACGACGCCGGCGGCGGCGACGACGGCGACGACGACGACGACGACGACGACGACCACGACGACGACAACGACGGCTGCGGCGGCGACGACGCCGGCGGCGGCGGCGACGACGATGACGACGATGACGACGGCGACGACGACGATGACGACGACGACGACGACGACGACGACGGCGACGACGACGACGACGAGGACGACGAGGACGACGAGGACGACGAGGACGACGACCACGACGACGACGACGACGACGATGACCTCTGAACCACCACAGCACCGCACCACATCCACAGGGGGGGGGAGGGGGGCACCGCAGTGCAACACCACGCCACGCCCACCCCTGAACCACCACAGCACCACACCACATCCACAGGGGGGGGGGGCCGCAGCGCAGCACCACGCCCGCAGGGGGGGGCGGGGGGGGCCATCGCGCGGGGGGGGGGGCCCAATGGCATCAGCATTGGGGAGGTGGGGGGGGGGCCCAAACCCTGGACCATATATGCCCCCCCTCATGACGCAATGCGGCGTCCAGGACAAGATAGCGCGCTTGGTGAAAAACCAACCATTCGATGGACTGGCTTAGCTATGGTGACCTCGACGCTGCCGTCAGCGCGAGGCTCGGTGGCAAGCAGGGGTGCAAGTTCGGCAGCGCCATCTTCAACGGCTCGTACTCCGCCGGCCTTCTCCTCCTTCTTGACGCTTTTCTCCGAGCTGGTGTTGTTCTTCGCGTGCGTCGGCGCGGCCCCGAGTTCCTCTCCCCAGCGGAGTGCGACAGTAGCGACGAAACCACCGTTCCCCTAGTCGACGTGGCCTTTGTCGACGATGAGTGTTTGATGCTATGCGCCAAAACCGCCTCAGAGCTGGACGCCTGCATCGATGTTCTCCTCGTTTCTTTGAGCGAGGTGTTCACTATGCTGCAGTTCGACATTAACCGGGGGCCTGGCAAGACAGCGTAGCATCGTTTACCGTGGCAAAAATGCTGCAATTCATTATCACACCCGCGGCATCGGCCCGGATGTCTCTATGGCCGCGCGCGTGCCCGGATCAGTGAACAGCATTCCTGTCGCCCACCAGTACAAGCACTTTGGCGGCATCACTGAGATCGGCGGCAACAACGTCACTGAGGCCCGGGCCCGGTCCCAGGCGGCCACAGAGGCGTACAGCCCCCTCTCGGTCCGTATTTACGGAAACACCTTGTTTCCGTTGCAGTAGCGGTGGGGCCTCCTCCGTTCGCTTGTTTTTTCGCGCTTGTTCTTCAACGCTCGCATCTGGATCTGGTCTCTTGCCGCACTGCGCATCCTGAATGCGAGCTACATGAGGTGTCTTCGACGCCTTGTTGGTCAGTGCAGGTATGGCCATAGTGCTTCGGACCTCGAGGTTCGCCGCAGCCTCAAGGCGCCTTCTATTGATTGCGTGCTCAGGTGCAAACGATTGGTGTACTTTGGCAGGGTCGTCCGCCAGGGTCCCACCGAGCTACACTCACTTTTCGCTCCTTCCCCTCCTCTGCCTCGCCTCCCTTGGGTGCAGCTTGCGCTGGAGGACCTGCAATGTTTGTGGCGGATGTCGGCTCTGTGCTCTGGATTGCCTGACCCGTCAGAGTCTTTCGCCCCGTGGGTTCAATTCATTGTCGAGTCTCCAGCTCGCTGGTCTCACGCTGTCAAGTGTATATTTTTCGTGGAGTCGGTGTGGGACCTTGGCGCAACTTCTCCCCCTCCGGCCAGCTCCCAAATTGCATCTTTCAAGTTTGATTTGCGTGGTTGCGCCGTCGCCTCGGACAGGGCCTTGCGGTCGCATCGTCGCGCCAAACATGGCGCCCGAGTACCCCAGCGGCCGCGTTGCCTTGCGGACGGCACGTGCCAAGTCTGTGGCACGAGGTACCGGTCTCGTCTTCGATTACTTGCTCATCCGTGCGATTCTCGTCGTACCCGATGCTGGGCAGCCATATGCGCCTGGCCAGCGTCGTTCGTGAAGCCATCAGCTTCCGAGCGTTCTCGCCTTGACAGTATCGACAACGATCTGCGTCGCGAGGCCCGCCGCAGCGGTCATTCACACGGGCTGGCTGTTGGCTGTTGGGCAGGCTTTCACTCCCGCTGGAAGGGCCGCGGGTCGCTGCACACGGTAGCGCCGCTAGCGCCTCAGCCAAGTAACTCTTAACATTATACCATCTTGCAGCGTATTCGATCCAAGCCTCGAGAAATAAAACAACATATATATATAGGTATATATATAACGGCCGCAACCGCTCTGGTCCAACTCGCCCCCGCGGGGGGTGTCGCAATGCCCCCCGCGTCTCTCTAGGAGAATCGCACGGGACTGACTCGATGCGCGGCCGAGCGCTGCTGGCTCGCCCATGCCGGCTGGAGCCATTCAGGTCGATGTCGACCATAGCCATGGCGAGCGGCAAGAAATCCCCGCGTCGAGCAGTGAGACGCACACTGCCGCATGGTTTTCTGTTGGTACAGCGGTCGTGCTTATCACGGTGGCGGGGTAGCCGTGATTGCAACGACGGAGATGATCTCCGCGATGCATCGTGAGTTGGGTTCCAGTCGCGAGGCCGAGAGTGGTTCCCTGGTCTTCAAGCAGTAGACGGCGGTGGCGGCAGAGCAGCGGGAGGCACATCAACGCATAGCTGCCGCCGCCAGAACCGACGTGACCTTTCAAAAGGACTCAGAACTTGGACGTAGAATTTTGAATATGTGGAGGCCGTGGGCAGACTAGCGGAAATACTTACCGTCGCGGGGTTCATAACGTGGACATAGTTTGTCTGTAGCGGACTATCCAACCTTTGACAGCATCGTGGTCGTGCAGATCGTATATGGCATTCCCAGTGGCAGGTCGCATGCGCATGCGCATGACGGCGTCATCACATCTGTTAGTATGAAGATATGTGACGCAACGCAGATACGCTGTATTCATGATTGGCCCCCTGGCAAATTGCATGGTCTTATGATTAGATGTGGGAGCGGAGAGGATGATATTTGTCATTGCATACTAAACGGGAATGAACCTGTTGGCTGTTTCCCAACTGGACCTGATATTGACAGACAAGCAGCACGTGCAGAAGTGGTCAAATCCATTGGCAGTTTTTGAACCAAGTGTGAGTAGGCTGTGAAGTCTATTATGCTCCATGGCAGATGTCATCTAATTAACTATGTGTATAGACGCCAACGGTCAAGTCAAGCCAGTGTTACCTTGGATTGGGTATGGTGGTTCAGCAGTTAGGCTCCTGAATGCAATGCGGAATAGCTACAGCAACTTGAATGCTGACGCTCTGCTGGATCTTGCTCAGGACTGTGATCTTCGTGTTTTGAATTATTTGGGACCAGCTACGGTAGCAGATGGGACGTGGCAACATCCTGGCACTAAGGGTTGGCATCGCGTTGACTATTATTGCAAAGGCAGCAGGCAGACCGCACAGCAAAAGTGCCGAAATATTGTGCGATGTCGCTTGGGGGAGTTAGAGACCATCGTGCTGCCCAGGCAAGTTTTCCGCTTGGAGCGCTGTACAAACGACGAGCACGAAGTGAACCTCCACGACGATGGGGCAGGCAATTATTGCTTAACACGCTCACTGAAGACAGGAATGAGGATGACGGAGCTCGGCGCGCCGTTCAGTTTCGAGAGCAGGTAGAACGGCTACTACATCATAGACATGGTGGTGCCCTTCCCCAGTCATGGGAACAGGTGCGTGGCAATGGGCTGGCGTTCGACAGTGCTACCTCTTACTTGGCCGCGTTGGAAGCGGCGGTGGTGAATGCAGCTGCGCCAACCTTTGTGATGGACCCGAAAGCGAGTACCCGTAAGTCTCCTTGGAATTTCACGTATGAGACGGTCGCAAGAATACAGCGTAAGCATGACCTCCAAAAGCGATTAGCTATTGTTTAATCACGGCGATCAGGCTCCGAGCAAATTTCGCACGCAATGGCTAAGTGGAAGCAGGCTCGACGCGACGCCAAGTCGGCTATAAAGTCTGAGAAGCAGAAGTCAGCTGTTTCTTTGTTGCGAGGAGGCTGAGGAGGCATCAATTAGACATGACATTCGTAGTGTGTTTAAGGTAGTATATAGACTGGCTCCAAAAGCGCCTGCTCCTATGGCTACGGTCTGTGATTGAAATGAGCCGCGCATGGATCTTGATCATGAGATGAATGTTCGTACGACAGTTTTGATACAGATCTTTGAAGGCTCCGAACTTCCACTCCACGAGCGACCCCCGCCGGCTTGCCAGAGTACTATCGGTGTAAATGATCAGTTACAGCACCTTCTGGATATCACGCAAGAAACGATGGAAAGAGCAGTTGGAATTTTACCGAATAACAAAGCGGCACCGGGCCTTCAGATTACTGACGTTGATGAGCAGTATGTTTCGTCGGGGGCGGTTGCGGAACTATGGGGATTAGCATGTCCTGTGGTGGCATTACCACTTACTTATCTCGTGGCAGCTGTTGGGTCTCGTTTGGGGATCCCGACGCAATGCAAAGACGGGGGGATTGTTTTTGAGAAGACCAAAGGGTGACGGCTCTCACGCAGCAAATCATCATCGCACTCTGAATATTATGTCGCACGTGGGTAAGATGGTCTCTCGCTTGGCCTTTTCTCCGTTCAGATATATGTTGCCTGCTGCCCTTTCATTTTTCCAGTTCGGGGCCCTTCCAGGTCGCGCCACCCGCGGCGCACTTGCCTGTTTTGATGAAACCCCTGGGAGGTTCAAGAGTTCCAGGAGATTTAAGCGCACGGTGCCTATCTTGGCTGCCGTGTTGCTTGACTTGGAGAAGGCCTTCGATAAGCTGGCAAGGGAGGACATCTGGAGAGCCCTGGGGGATCTTGCTCAATCTAGGGGGCTGGCTCTATTTGGAGAACGGTATCATGATGGTATTTGCTATATGACTCGGGATATTCAAACTCAGAAGGTTACTCGGGGGCTCTGGATCCAGAACGGGGTTCGACCGGGCAGCGTTATTCTATCGGCGCGAGTTTCGACCCGACTTTGACCGAGCGACGTGGGCTCGGGGATGTGATGTTGGATGTTCCTGCGCTTGTCTCTTTGGATGTGTCGCAGTTGGAGTTTGTCGACGACCTTGTCTCCTTTTGGGAGGTGGCGGATTTCGGGGTCGTCGAGGATTTCGCATCACTAATTCAAAGTACAGTATCGAGAGAGCAGATGAAACTCAACGTCAGTAAAACAGAGGCTCTATTCGAGGTCTGCGGGGCGGGCTCTAAACAACTGAAAATGGATATCCCAGAAAATAGGTGAAGTTCGGATCGGTGGACTCTGTATTTTCTGCTACGCCGTCGGTCAAGTATGTCGGGGCTCAGGTTAGCAGGGATGGGCGGTCTTTCGAGGAGGTCACTACTCGCATTTCAAAGGCCACAGCCGCTCATGCTCGATTGACCCTGCGAGTTTGGCGCAGCGCATCAATTTCCACGCGTTTGAAGATGCCGCTCTGGAGCTCCCTGGTTCGATCTATCTTGCTATATGCAACGGAGGCGCGCGTCATGACGGCCTCCGGCGAGGCCCGCTTGGAACGGCTGCAGGACAAAAAGTGACACCATCTTTTGAAAAGCCCTGTTCATCTTGAACGTGTTTCTAGCCCTGTTATTCGTGAGCGTGCTCGCGTCCACAGCATTCAGTCTACTCTTGTGCGCCGACGGCTCTGATAGTGGAGACATGTGCTTAGATTTGTTTTCTGCGAGTGCCCTGAGGGTGCCGCATCTATCTACGACGACGCAGTAGGAGACAGAGCTATTATGTTTGGTCGATTATCTGTTAAGAGAGAAGGATGATGTGTTGTCAGTGATCGCATGGCATTACTTTGTCGTGACCTGCGTGAGTTGTTCCCAGCTCTACCTGAAGCCCGTCGTCTCGAGTTGTCCCAGAGTGCGGGCCTCGAGGAGGTGGTGACATTGTTGAGAGACAGTGGCTCCGTGAGTTAGCAATGATGCCCAAAGCATATATAAAGTTCGTCCTGTCTGTGTGTTCGCGGCAATATGTGGCTGACATTGAAGTTGTTCGTCCATTGCTGCGCCCCGAATGTAATGAAGTATGCGATGGTGGGCGTGGTCTGGCCATGCATCGTGCTCGCATGCATCGTGCCCGACCGCTCGCTGGCGTGCCTGATCTGCCATGCCCCTTGAGTCGACAGCAGTTCGCCCGTCGAGACACGTGATTGAGACATGCGCGCGCACGATGCACTGCACCTGTTGAGGCTCGGGCTCAAACCTTGCAAGTCACCGTCGATCAGATCGCACCTGCTGCGCGCGCGCCCCCTGTTGCTAGACGGCCAGCAGCTGTCCTGCGCAGACCAGCTGCTAGCCGTCCTGATGGCGATCTTCGGAGAGCGGGACGCGGCGGCGGCAGTTACGGCGACGGGAGAGGGCGCCAGGCGCAAGAGAGGGGGCGAGGCAGAGGGCGAGGCAAAGGGAAAGGACGAGGGCGAGGCGCAGCCCAACATGAAGAAACTGGCCATCGCGATGGCGAAGTGCACGATGCAGTTAGTGGACGAGAATCGCAACCACGCCAGGATCGACAACCTCGTGCTCCCGGCGCCGTCGGACGGAGTGCACGCGAAGATGATGAGGAACCAGGAGTCGGACTACGCAAAGGAAGGCAAGGCGGCAATGGCAAAGGCAGAAGAGGACAACAATGATTATCGGGGCCGCCCACGTGGAAAAAAAGCCAGATGTGTTGGGCCGTGCTCTATTTGTACGTTTATCTCAACTACTCCAGCAGCCGGGGATAATGGAACAGTTGTATGCGTCGGGAACTGCATTGCAGGCTATCAAACATGTTTGTACATTCGGAAAGCGTGCAAATATTGATTCAACGATGTGTTGCCAGAGTGCCTTTCCTGTTGAAGTTGAGTTGGACGGTGTTGCAATGGATCAATGGATCTTCTACTTCCCGAAGGAAGCTGTGATGAATGATATGCGCATTCTCGTGACTGATCGTACGCTTGAGGAAGTAGGCTTGTCAATCCCCGAGGATTTTGCACCGCGGACGGCTGCTGCAAAAGAAGTGGCAGCCCTGGCGTTCAAACCGAAGAATTCGAATAGTGACCCGTCTTCCACGAAGAAGGCCAAGAAGGTCTAATTTTTCTTGTCGTGATGCTGTGTGTGGCCGAGGTGCTGCGTAGAGGCGTGGCACTGGTCGTTCGCGGCAGAGCCTGGTCACAGAGGTGGCCAGCGCTGCGGGCGATACCTCGCCGTGCCCGCGGTGCCGCAGGAAGTTCATAATATGGTATTATAGAAGCCTTGCCAGAAGCCAGATAAGGGTTGAGCGTTGAATCGATGTATATACATACATACATACATACATACATACGTACATACATTCATATATGTATACATATATACATGTGTATATATATACACACATGTTATAGTATCATACGCGGCTGTTCCGAGGGAGTAGAGCTCAGAGGCCATTGGTGCGTACGCGCCGCGTTCGCGATTATTCTGGCCGTTTCGCCAGGGGCATCCTCGAAATTCTGAAAATCGCTGGCACCCCTTACACAGATCGTGGCGTCAGGGTCCAAGAACACATTGGAATTTCAACATTCTAACATCAAACCTTCAAAAACACATGGTAATTTCAATGATTGTGACCCCGATTCTCAGAGAATGGCGGTTTCGTGTGAGGCATCCTCCCAAAATCGAGCCCCGACGTACCTTGTGGTACTCCAGACCCCGCCTCGGAACCTCCTGGGGGCCTCCTGGAACCTCCTGGGGCCTCCTGGGTTTTTTTGTGCCGACTGGTACCCCAGACCCCGCCTCGGAGCCTCCTGGGGGTCTCTTGGAACCTCCTGGGCCTCCTGGGGCCTCCTGCGGTCTCCTGGAGCCTCTTGGGGCCTCCTGGAGCCTCCTGGGGTCTCTTGGGGCCTCCTGAGGCCGCCTTGGGCCTCCTGGGGCCTCTTGGGGCCTCAGAACTACATGCACACACAGAGACACAAATCACACCCAACACATCACACGCTAGACAAACATAACACACACAACACCTACAACGCACAGAAAACACGCACAACACAGAGCACATATCACACACACACAACACTCACAATCCTGGGGTCTCCTGGAGCCTCTTCCGGTATCCAAGTCGGGCCTCCTGAGGCTTCCTGGGGGGGCCTGGCACTGGTACACACATCGCAAGGTGTGGCAACCCCACTTGCGTTCGAGTGCGACCTCGCTATTGCATTTCACTCCCAGCAGCTATCCTCCTCCTCTTCTCCTCCTTCTCTTTCCCTCCACAAATTGTCTGGTGAAACAGATCGGCTGGTGGGAATCGTGCTTACACTTCTCTTGTGAATCGTTTCGTTCACTCCGCCAGCCCATCTTGCATCACTGGTGCTATCTGTTCGCGTGACTGTGGCGAGCCAGAAGGATGAGGAGGAGCAGGAGGAGGAAGAGGAAGAGGAGCCAGGCGCGACCCACCCGCCCCTCACCCGCCCCCTCACTCTGATCCGCAATTCACTCTAATGCTACGTACACGCGCCTAGTGAGGACGCGCGCTTTCCTCTAGGGTACCCTTGTGTCCTTGCCTCTGCTGCCCGCCCTATGCCGTTCTCCCTGGTCGCCCGCCGCCCAACAAATCCCAATTTCGGGTCCAAGGTGTCTTGCATCCGTGTACCACCCGTCATTCATGCGCGCTTTTATGGCATACCATCGAGCAGAAGCCGTGCCCGTCCTATTTCCAGCTTTTCGCGCTCAGCAATCCAGCGCCCGCGCCCCTCCTGCCTCCCTCGCCAACCGCGGACCTCGCCCCTCCCCCTGGGGCGGCATGGCACCGTCGGCGGCGGCGGCCCGCGCGCACTTCGAGTTCGGGGCGCTGCTCGAGCTGGAGCTCCAGGCGGTGCGCGAGCGCGTGGCGGAGGTCGACGGGGCACAAGGGGGGAGGGAGGAGGAGGAGGAGGAGGAGGGAGGAGGGAGGAGGAGGAGGAGGAGGAGGAGGAGGGAGGAGGGAGGAGGAGGAGGAGGAGGAGGAGGAGGAGGAGGAGGAGGAGGAGGAGGACTGGAGTTTTTTGTTGTTGCTCGTGTGCTCCTGGCCCCCGTCGGGACCCCCAGGGCCAGTGGCCCACCTCAACCTCGGCGGCGAGCCCGGGGGGGAAGCGAGAAGGAGAATGCCTTCGCGGAAGGCTCAAAGTCCCCCGGCCTTCTGAGAAGTTTTCTGAGCTTTCCCCGAAGGCGCAGAGCATTTCTCTGAAGGCGCGAGGGTTTCTGAGAAGTCCTGCCGCCCTCTGTGAAGGTCGTCTCCTTCTCACTCCCCCCCCCCTCGCTCGCCGCCGACACCAGGGGGGCAGAACCTTGAAGCTGTCTTTGCTGCTTGTGTGTTCCTGGCCCCCGTCGGGGCTCCCAAGGCCCACCTCAATCGGATCCATCCGGTTCGGTGTCAAGCTAACCTGGTTCGATCCGACTCAAGTTCGGTTCCCCGGCCATCCGATGCGGTTCCATGTTGGTACGGCGCAGTTGCTCATCCCTGCGAAGCCGATCCGATCCGATTTCGATCCGGAGCCGACGCAGCCCGATCCGACACTTCCGATTCGAGGCCGATTGATCCTGCCAGGGGCCTCCAGGGAGGTCTCCACAAGTGAGACCCATACATCAGCAGACATGTTTTTTTATGTCGCGGCTCCAGATGTCCTGACCCATTCCCCGGGGGCAGCCCTTCGTCTGGGAGCCGTTTTTGATGGTCCCGGGGTCATGGAATGGGCCCCAGAGTCCGAAGCCGAGGAGAAACGCTCAGATCGAAACAAGCAGGTCCTCAGAGATCTGGGGGCTACTCTGGCCATGCTCGGTCCCCGGACCCCTCCCGGGATCCATCCTGACCCGGTTTCGAGTCCAGCCCAGCACTGGCGACGAGAAGCCTACAGGCGCCCAGAAAGGATAAAGAACGCCAGGGAAGGCCACCGTTGTCTCTACTTGCCCCCTCCCAGGCGACGAAATCCGTATCTCCACTGCCTCCTGGCTGGGCCCCAGGAGCTGTGCATACGCCTCCCTGGCCAAACCAGGAGGGCGTGGCGTACACGCCGCTGATGGGTTCAGGATGGTAATGGCCAGGGAGCAGTGGATACAGTCAAGACGCTGAAATAAGGACCGCTTTTGGTTCGGAAGGGGCTCGCCGTTTCTTATGTTATTCCGTGGTTGTTCCTCTAGACCTCCTCGTGCACCCAGGCTCTGTAGGTGCCTTCAAGGGGCTTCGTTCCTTATTTAGCGTTCCCTCTAACAGTGCCACGACTGCAGATTTCGTCGCCCTGCCCTCTGGGGGCGCGCCGCAAGCAGGGCCCTCTTGTCTTCGAGGGGTCAGCCGAGGCTGGCTGTTGCCCCCTCGGCCAGAGCGCCCGCGGAGGGCCCATTCGGAGGGTGGCAAGGCCCGCCAGCGCGGGTGAGGCCAGGCGCTCCAGGAGAGGCCAGGATCGGGGGCAACGTGAGGGGAGGATATTGGGTCGACCCTGCCAAATCAAAGGGTACCCTTGTGTCCTGTGTTTCGCGGCCCATGTCTTCAGAGGAGGGAGAGATATCCATACCGCTATCCTTCCCTTTTGGGAGGCCCTCGTCGCCACCGCTGGATTCGCCCCGAAATTCTGGTCAGAGCGCACCCTGGGAGAGGTCCAGGGAGCAGCAGTATCGGTCCTTTTGATTTGCCCAAGTCTAGGCTTCTCAGATGGGGTCCGAGTTGATGGGGTCGGAGGACCGCGCCGCATCGCCGATGCATCGGCGATGCGGCTCGATGTGGAGCCCGATCTTCTCCATGCCGATGTCGTCGATGCATCGCGGACGTCGCCGATGCACCGTCGGTGCATCGGTAATGTATCGAGGATGCAGTGTGATCCTCCGACACCATCTGCTCCGACCCCAACTGGGAGGCCTCTAGATATGCGAAGGGGAGATTGCGTCGACCCATCCGGGTCCGACGAAAGGGGGGAAAACGGAAAGAGGGGGTACGCAGTCTGATGCGTGCCGCTCGTGTCGGCCCCGCCGCAGGGCGCTTTCCTCGATTCGTTGGCATCGGGAGGTGCTGGAGAGATCAGCAACGTGAGCCGACTCGCTGAGCCCTCCTTTACTCACCCTCCCCTTTCGTCCGACCCGAGCCAGGACCCCTCCACCCCGAAAGAGAGAGAGAGAGAGAGAGAGGCCAGGGATGGCACGCCATCGCGGGGTGCGCGCCGAGGGGCCCAGTTCCCCGCTGGTCCCTGGAAGTTTTCTCGCCTCGAGATGCTTTCCACTAACTGCGCCTCCTCCTCCTCCTCCTCCTCCTCCTCCTCCTCCTCCTCCTCCTCCTCCTCCTCCTCTCTTGGATCGCCGAGTGCGTTCCAAGAGGGCCAGAATCGCCCCGAACGGTCGCCCAAAGCCTGGAGATATGGCCCGAAAGCCCGGCTCTCCAAGAACCAGTTTTTTCGTTCCAGGCGATGGTCCCCGATCTCAGCCACCAGGGCCCGTTATTACCCGGATCAGAATTGGATCGGGGACGGAAAAATGCCCTCAAGGAGGAAGTCGGGACTTCCGGGCCGCGCGTGGAAAAGACGCATCGTCGGATATCTAGGCAACTACATGCCCAGGTGTTCCTTGCGCTTCGCGGCAGCGCGTCACGAAACACAAGATCACGGAAGCCCACGCCCTCGGTCTGGCCCATCAAGCCATTGTCTTTCCCGTCCTTCTCAGCCTCCTCTTTCGCACCCTTTTCTGCCTCGCCCATTACCCTCCTCCTCGTTTTCCTCCTCCTCCTCCTCCTCTTCCTCTTCCTGACTGCGTTGAATACGCATCATGAGACGGGGCCGACGTATTATCACGGCTCGGGTGCATATACATCTCGGATTGACTACATTTGTGCGCCGTGCAGCGTTCTAGCGCATGTTCAGAGGTGTGAGGTGTGGGCGAGGGCGGGGGAGAAACTTCAGCTGATCAATACGCGCTCGAGGCGCGACCGTTTTCCGTTGGTTTTAGCATGTGCTGTGGGCCCGTGCTATGAAGAGCGCCTCCCTCAGAGCACGAGATGGCACCATGATAAAATCTCGAAGAGCATTCGGTGTGAGGAAGGTTCGGAGTCGTTTTTGTCGGAAGTCGACGAGGCCCTGGCGTCCACAGCAGCGCGAGCGCAGGATCTTTGCACGCAAGGAGCGGACGCATTCTATAGCGAGCTGCATTATGTTGTGCATGAATTGGCTGCGAAGCATTACGAGCGCGTCTCTGTGAAGGCCGATCGGCCTGCGGATACGCAGCATGCGTTGGATGCCCGCATTCAGTGCCGTAGCGAGCGCTACGTGAGGTGCCGCTTCCCCTCCTCCCCCCTCTCCTCCCCTGTGGGCAGGACCCCCACCTTGGATTGTATGGAGTAAAGTCGGCGTCCACGATTTTCTCGCGCAGCGTTTCTTTGGCATCGTCTGTGCGGTCTCGAAGCAGTGCAACGAGCTTTATGAGACACGCGCTTGTCTCGCGAGTGTGGTTCAGGGTTGTAAGAAGCGAGACAAGCGTGCGCGCCTACTTGTGCGCAGGGATCGCTCGAGGCTGCTTGGGTTTCACGCGAGTGAGTTGGAGATTGTTCATAACCTCAACGACACGTCGTCGTGTTGGAAGCTCTCGATATTGCTGGCTAGGAATAGCCTGGGCCCTAAGCATCGCAATTTCTGGTCTCCGCGCACGCGACTTGAACGTGAGACGTGGAGACGTTTTTTAGAGCAGCCAGGCCGTCTAGGAGGCTTTCTTGCGTTTCCGCCGACGCAGGAGGAGGAGGAGGAACAACGACGGGAGGCACGACCACCCAAGCTCGGGCTTGACCCGCGCACGTGCCAGCAAGCGCGGGAGGATTTAGCGTGCATTCGCAATCGTGCGCAGAGCATGAAGTTGCGCAGGACCCCTCCAGACTGGACTCAGGTGGAATTTGGAGGCTGCTGCTTCTGCCCAATGGGTTTAGGCATCCGAGAGGGCAGGAGCCTAAGTTTGTGTTTGAAATCATGAACGAATTGGATTTTCCTAACACCGACAAGTGTTTAAGATGCCTGTGTGTGACGATTCGCCACCAGGAGGAGACCCCTTTAAGGTGGCATCGCAGCAAGGCGTTCTCGCTCGATAATCTAAATTGCAAAAGCGAGTGCAAGGGCTAGAGGCTTGTGCATTCGCTTGATTCCTTCGGAAAGCTATACCACGGCTTTTTGAGGAACGAGTATCCTGAGCTCACCAGTGCGGCGGACAGGATGTACTCGTTTGGTTATCGCAAGGGCAGGCGCCGTGAGGAGGCCATCGTGGCCCAGAGCGAACGTGCAGCACGTTTACAGATGAGTAGGATAGGGCGTTGCACGGAGGTATATGACGCCACGAATGCGCTTCACAGTGTACACCGTAGGGATATGTTCGCATACGTTGAGGAGTATTCGGGCTCGGTTGGAGCCAAACTTTTTAAGCGGAGAGCTCGTTTCGCCCAGGTCTCGATTGAATGCAATGACGGCAACCTGGTGGTTGGAATCGGTCAGGGCACCCATCCTGTAGATGCGATTTCGTGCGTCTGGTTCTTGGGGGCCTACAACAAACCGCTTGACCAGTTTCGGGGCTCGGACGCGTCCAGTGTGCACGTGAAGCTGCCGTGGGTAAAGCGCTGCCTCTCGAAGGCAGATCACGGGAAGGCATGCCTGAATGCGCAGTCCAGGGAGTTCTTAGATGTATCGATGTCCACGTTTTCAGATGACATTGCTCGGACGTCCGCTGTGGTGGATGCCCCCCGCTGCAGACAACGCGCGCGTGCTCAGTTTACGGCGTCGGCGGATGAGATGGAGGAGATAGGGGTTGCAACGAGACAGGATCAGCAAGTGACACTCGTGAACACCCATGGGAAAGGAGCGCAGGAGGGCATGATGAGGATGTGCAATGACAGGACGTACACGGCGGGGAATGCGAGCAGGACGGTGGAGTATTTTGGCGGGAGGATGCATTTCTTGGGGAGCGCTAAACCAGAAATCGAATATCGAATCTAGAAGGCGAAGCAGGTTTTTGCGACCCTTGGGATTTTTGGGGCGGCCGTGAGGTGTGCGAAGTGGAGGGCGGTGGTGTTCGGAGGCATGGCGGTGGTGTGTGTGTGTGTCTTGTGTGTGTGTGGGTTGTGTGCGTGGGCTTTTCTCGGAGTTAAGCGCATGCCCGCCTGGACAGCAGGGGCTTCAGAAGCTCGAGGGAACCCAGCCATGCTCGCCAGACGCGCGTTGCAGGGCAAGGGGTGCATGGAGATTGCTGCCGCGGAGACGACGCAGAAGAGGGATCTCGCCCTTCCAAACCCGCAGGTTCGCAGGAGAATGCGCCTCTTCTTTCCGCGCGGTATGTCGCGCGCCAGTCGACTCTCGCTGTGGCAGGAGGTCGTCCGACACCAAGAGAGGCACGCGCTCGTGCTTGCGTCCTTGTTTGGCCATGCGTCGTGGGGTCACCATAACTTGTGCGATGGCCAGGGCTATGCAGTTGCGACATCTGAGACGAGCTCCGCCCTCACGTGGTGGAGCCAGTTTTTGATGGACATATCTGCGTGCATCACCAGCTTGCCCAGGCCGTTGCCAGAGATTCGCCCTGCGCTCTTCCAGATGCCAGTGGAACGTCTTTTGCAACGAGGAGATCAGGAAATCCTTTTCGAAAATTGAGACCCGCAAGATTCGCGCGATCAAAGGGGGGCCCAGGACCTTCCAGGAGGTGCACGAACAGTTTTTCCTTAGGGAGGAGCAACCGCAAGAAGGAGGAGGTGATGCTAGAGGAGGCCAAGGGTCTGGAGATGGTGGTGGGGGTGGTGAACAGCCGGCAGGAGGTGGAGAAGAGGGAGAGGAGCAGGTCCAAGGTCCACCGGGTCTCGAGCTGCCCGTTCCAGCACCATGCGCGTGCACCATCGAGGGATGCGGGATGGGCTTCGACACGAGGCGCCAGCTGCTGTTGCACCAATCCAACTCGAAGCCAGATGACCATGGGAAAAAAGATTATTGCCAAAGCCCTCACAGTTTCGAGTACGTGCCTCAAGTGTGTTAATTGTTATACAAGTCGTCGATGCGCATCAGAGCATCTCGCCGTGAGTATCGCAAAAGGAACATGCCCGCGTTCGGGAGGGTCCGTGACTGTGCATGAACACGCTGTGTCGCCACCATATACATGCGAGATATGTGTTCTGTCCTTCGACTCTTATGAGCAAGCGAGGAGCCGCCTCGTCACCCACCTCCCGTAACAAGAATAAGCTATGCATGTCGTAATTCGTCGTGGGCATGTTTGTTTGCCGCCGGGCTCAGTGCAGAGCACTTGCGTTGTCTGATACCGACACTTGTTTCGATTCGCGTGAGATGGCTTCGGCATGGGCATAACAGTTTGCTACCGCAGGGCCAGGAGATAGTGCTGCCGCGCCGCAGGGGAAGGGGAGTCAAGCATGCCAAGGTTGAGAGCACGGAAGAGAAAGCCAAGTCCACATTGGCGCTCAAGTTCGGGGTCATCGCTCATCAGAAATTGCGGTTGCTTGGGGCTGCTTGTACCGTGGAATGTGAGCTTGTCACAGAGGGGGCCTTGTGCAGCGCCTTGATCAGGGCACACAATGAAGAGTGCAGACTACGTGTGCTGGGGAAAGCAGGGCACGGGCTTGGCCCGTCCGATACCTTCTTGTGCACTGCTACTGGCATTATCATGGTGGAGACGGCGCCTGATCCGTTTAAGAATGATATGCAGGAGTATCTTGCAACATATAAGCCAGGTAGCCGCGAGGCGCACTACCTGTTTAGGCTTGAGAAAATGTTTGATTCCAAAAAAAGCGCTTGATGATTGCCACGCGCGACAAGAAGTTTGAACTTTCGCTCGTGTCTTGTATAGAGGGTTTTGAGAAGAAGCCAGCGTGGGCGGGCCCGCGCCCCGCTGGCCATTTGGAGCTGGAGGGTCAGAAGATCCTTGAGGCCATTGGCGCCAATTCGAGCTATGCCGCCAACCTTGGCTAGGTTTCAATCGAGCATGCAGCGCAGTATTTGTGCCCTTCTTTGGACAGCTGCGAACGCGGTTCGCGTTCCTGCCCTTGTTTGGCCAGCAGCTGGCACCTGGAGGTAGATTCAAATGTCTCGAATAAAGATCCTTTCTGCTGTCGTCTTCTTCGTTCGCTCGTCGTCGTCTGTCGCTCGTCTCTTCCGCTCCGCTCGCCTTTCCCGCTCCTCCTCCGCCTGTGTCTCCTCCCCCCTCTCGGGGGGCTGTGCCTGGTGGAGGGTTGGTGAACGGTGTGATCCTTGCCCCCGCTTGCGGAGGTTGGGGGAACACGCCGATCGCCTCTCGCCGCCTGGGACGGTCCGACGCTCCCCCCCAGTGCCCCATCGGGGCCTCTCCCCGTCGTTGTTGCTTGCTTGTGGATCGACACGCGCCAGATCGGTGCGGGCCGTGCGTCGGCAGTGCCTGAAAGGGCCTGCCGCTCACGCCTCGCGTTATGAGCGATACCGAGCATTCGCTTGCGTTGAGGGGGGAAGCCATAAGCCTCTCCGCTGTCCATCGCCGTTGCTGACATTGGACAATCAGTAGCACCGCCGCCGCCTCCTCTTCCTCATCCTCTTTATCCTCCTCCTTCTATTCCTCCCCCTCCAGCCATGGGAAGGGGGGTGCAGGAGGTCCGCACACCCCAGTCAACCGGGTGCCCAAAAGGGGTCAGCCAGCATCGGCCTCCAGGTACCAAACCGCCGCGCCTCGACAATTCCAGCCGCTTGCTCCAAGGTCACGTGTGGGTACCGGCGACAGATAGGCCATTCGCTCTTCTTTTTGTGACCTGTTCACGAGGGGCCTTTGTGAGGGAGAGGGGGTGACGAGGAGGACGAGGAGGAGGTCCCCTTCTGGGAGGCACCACTGGCAGACGAGGGCGGCCAGTCCGAAAGGGGGGGGCGGCAGTGGGGCGAAGAGACGGGGATCGGTTGGCGCCGCCGGGGGCGTCGGTGGTCGTCGCCGTCGGTGGCCGTGGTCACAGTGGTAGCCGCCCTCGTCGCGCTCGCCGTGGTGGGTGGTGGTGCGGTCGTGGTGCTGCAAGTGGTGCTGCTGTGGTGGTCTCGTGGCCGCCTTGGTGTTCGCTGCGCCGGTGTTGCTGCGCGGGCGCCGCAGCTGTCCGCCGGCCAGGCATCAGGTTCCGATGGCCGCAAGCAGCGCCTCGGCATCGCCTTTCTGGAGGAGGCAACTCAGCAGCAGCGCCTCGGTACGGGCCGCCCCGGGACGGGGTCGCTACCATGAGATGGGTACCTCCAGCGCTTGTTGTCCTCGTGGTTCTGGGCTGCGAGGCCGTCCCAGCCCGAGCGTGCCCGCTGGCGCGGCGCGACTGGTCGTCGCTGTGATCGCAGGCGGTGCTCGTGTCGAGGTAGACAACGTCGCTCGTGACCGCGTCGCGCGTGGCGACGTCCAGCTTGGTTTCTTCCAGTACCCTGGTTCTGTGGATGGTGCAATTCCAGGCCATAGCCAGCTGTTATGTGGCTGCGTAGCCCGTGGCTTTCTGATGGGTAGGCCGCGCAGAAGTCGCGCATTGTGTCGTGGTCTGTCTCCTCCGCCTTCTCTTCCTCCTCGTCCTCCTCCTCCTCCTCCTCCTCCTCCTCATCCTCCTCCTCCTCCTCCTCCTCCTCATCATCATCATCATCATCCTCATCCACCTCCGCCTCCGCCTCTGCCTTGGACTCCTTACCCGGGACCAGCTTTTCAGTCCTAATCGTTCTCTTACGGCCCCGCGGCACGGCCATTGCTCCTGGATGCCGAGAATTGCGGGAAACCTTCCGTCTTGATTTTGTCGCGACACAAGGAGGTCTGGGTCCTCCTCCTCCTCCTCCTCCTCCTCCTCCTCCTCCCCCTCCTCCTCTCCCTCCCCCTCCTCCCCCTCCTCCTCCTCCTTCTCCTCCTCCTCGTCTTCAAGCGTGGCCCACAGCTGCCTCTCTCTCTCTATCGTCCGTGAGGGCGCCGCCGTCAACCCCCGACAGATACAGTCAAGACGATGAAATATGGACCAAATTGGTCTCAGGAGGGCAGGACCTAAATTGTGTTTTGGCGATTTCGTGGACCATTTTCGTTTAACTATCGTTTTGCAGAAAAGGCGGAGACACAATGAGGGAAAACAAACACAAAACGAACAAGACAAACACTGTTTGGGTCGAGCCATGCAGGAGGGCCCTGGTTTTCGGTTCGTTCTGAAGATGTTCTGGCCTGGGGACCTTGTATTCGCGGCCGAGGCTCACAGTGGCCCGAAAAGCCCTTTCGTTCTTCATGTGGCGCTTCCTGTGCCGAAGAATCGGGGGAGCGTAAGACCCGGGTTTGCCAGGACTCGGGTTCGCCATTTTTTTTGACGACCGCGACTCGGATTTTGACGAGGAGGAGTTTCGTGGGATGTCTGCAGCGGGAGGCCTCGTCAAAATGCAGGCTCGGCCTCGTCATTTTTTTGGCGACCTCGTCGGGGATTTCCGAGTCCCCCGTACCCGGGTCTTACGTCTCCCCGATCCTGTGCCGAAGAAGGAACAGCGCCACGAACATCAACTTTCCGAGGTCCGCGCAGATCTTTTGGATCGGTGCCGAACCCCCCCCCCTGGCGCGCACAGCGCGCGAAGGGTGGCGCCAGAGGCGCCTCCAGGAGGGCCAGCGCCGATCCAAGAAGTTCGCACGTGCCTCTGATGTTCATGGCGTTGTTTGTTCCTCGACGATGACAATAAGATTCAGGAGGAAAAGAAACACACAGACACAATTAATCCTCGATTCCCCAGAAAATATGGGAAAATATAGGAAGTGGGGGGGAAGACAGAAACCCAGAAAATATGGGAAAATATGCGGAATCTTTTTATTTGTGTGTATTTATTTGTGTGTCCTGGGGCCCCTTCAAAGATGGCTGTGTGCGCAGGCGATGGCCGAGCAGCTCGCGGCCACCCGCGACACCCTCACCCTGGCTTACGCGCGCTCCCTCGAGGCGGGCAGGGCGGCGATCGCGGAGGAGGAGACCCCCCGCCTCCCATCGGAGCAGGAACAGTCAGCGATACCGCTACCCTTCCCTACTCAAACCTCCAACACATCGGGGGACGCAATCTATACATATCCACTGCTCCCTGGCCAGGCCCATCCTGAACCCAGGAGCTGTGTATACGCCCTCCTGGCCAAACCAGGATGGCGTGGCGTATACACAGCTGCTGTGTTCAGCATGGGCCTGGCCAGGGAGCAGCGGATATGTATAGATTGCGTCGCCCTAACACAGTGAAAAACTCAGTTTTCCACCTCTGGAGGTCCTCGCCGAGCCACGCGACCGTCAACAAAGTTTCCCAGGATGCAGTCCCGGCGTGGAAGAAAGGATCGGGGCTTCCAGGGACACCGTTTTGAAAAAATCAGGACATCGAATGTTTGAGCAGGCACCGATTCTGCTACCCTTCCCTCCTCCTCTTCTTCCTCCTCTTCCTCGTTTTCTCCTCGGCACAAGGCTCACCAGTCAATCTTGTGAAGTGCTCGCTTTTAGCTTGGTGCAGGTTTTGTGCAGTCTGTCAACGCACATTTGTCTTTGCATCGCGATGTTATGGGCTTTGTTGCTACCCTTCCCTTGTTTTCGCCCGGTTGGGCCTGCTGGGAGGTCCGTGGCGGCGTCGCCGCGATTTGGGGTTTGCCTCGGAATTCTGGCCAGAACGCATCCCTGGAGAGGTCCAGGGCTCCTCCTCCTCCTCCTCCTCCTCCTCCTCCTCCTCCTCCTCCTCCTCCTCCTCCTCCCCCTCCCCCTCCTCCTTCCCCTCCTCCTCCTCCTCCTCCTCCTCCTCCAGCAGCGGTATCGATACCTTCTGGTTTACCAGTCCCAGGGCCCATTTCGACCCTGATCCGATCGATTCGTGTCGACCTCGACTTCGGCAGGCCCGATCCGATTCGATTGTGGCATCCCGGCGGTCCGATGCGGCTCAGCGCGGTGCTTGCATGGCGCCGACGTGCATTCTGTCGCGGCCGATCCGTTTTGGTTCAGGCTCTGCGCCGATGCGGTACGACCCGAGGCAAGATCCGATGCGATGTATCGATTCGAGGCTGACCTCGCCCGCCGCTTCGCGTCGCGGACCACGTCACGACGATTTGTTCCCCGCCATCCTGTGGTGTTGGGCCCTCGTTTTTAGTCAGCAGCGTCCGGCGTCTCCCTCCCTTCTTCCTTCCTCCCTTCCTCCTCCTCCGCCCTCCTCCTCCTCCGCCCTCCTCCTCCTCCTCCTCCCTTCCCGCCTCCCTTGTTCGGCACGCTCCTCACACGTCAGGTGTGGAGGGCTACACAGACCAGAGGGATTTGTTCCCCAACCCGGCCAGCCTACATAGGCAAGCCTTCTTCAGCACTGCGCAAGTGTTTGCTGCACAGCAACGTATATCCATATTTCTCCTCTTTGACATGTGACCTACCGCTCCCCTTCACCAAGGGTAGCAACCCAACAATTGCATGCATATAGCCGCTTTCTTTTCCTGCCTGAGGGTAGCAGCCCAAGAATTGCACACTAGCTTTGCCTGCCCCTCAGCAGCACGATGGCGACAGCACTCAAGAGGCCAGCCTACCAGGCCAGCCTCGCGTGCAGTACGACCGTTTTCCTATCAATAGACTCGGCGTACCATGCCTCTTACAATTAAAGTTCGGGGTCGCAGCCCCAGGATGGCACATTGCTTGTACCTTGCTTCGTTCTTCAGTTTGGCTATATAGCCTACGCACAAAGAAAGACATGGGAGGATGGGTTACACAGGATGGGGGGGATTGACATACAGTACCATAGTAGCAGCCTGAACATTGCATTGCTTGACTGGTTGTCAATGCTGAGTTGCGACGACACTCACCAGTAATAAATTGACGTCGTGCTTCTCTTCGGGCGACTGCCGTTACACCTGGCGGGCGCCTACTCTCATTCATTATATCATCCTGTGCTCGTGTTGCCACCTTTTCCGCGGCGCCCGCCAGGTTATTTGACCCGAGTCGTTTTTGCATCTTTCTGACATCCCAGACGTCACAGCGTCTTGCTCAAGTTTGTCTAACGCGAAAAAGGAAGAGGATGATGATGAGGATGAGGAGGAGGAGGAGGAAGAGGAGGAGGAACGGCTTCGTCTATTAGACATCGAGCCGCGAGCGAAGAAGAAGGAAGAGGAGGAGGAGGAGGAAGAGGAGGAAGAGGAGGAGGAGGAGGAGGAGGAGGAGGAGGATCAGCAGGAGGTCCCCAGACGCCGAATCGGGGGCCCGCGCCGTGGGGCAAAAAGAAAAGGCCGGAGGGCCCAGGCCGGCGCCCAGGGAGGAGGCCAGGCGCGAGAAGCGAGAGGGCCCAGCGGGCGCGGCGGGCTACCGATCGGCGCTGGTGCTTCCCGGTTCGCGCCGGGGGAGCGGACGCTGGAGGGAGGGAGGTCGGGGGAGAAAAAGATACGGATACGTGTTGTCCCCCGTCGTTTTCGGCCTTTCCTGGTCCTCCTGGGGAATCCTCGTTGTCACCGCTGGATTCGCCTCGAAATTCTGGTCAGAACGCACCCCAAGAGAGGTCCGGGGACAACACGTATCCGTATCTTTCCGCCCACCAACTGGAGGGAGGGAGGGAGGGCTCAGCTCGCTCTGCGTCGGCGCAGGAAGGATCCGCACTCGCCCACGCGTGATGCCAGCCGTGGGTGCAGCGAGAGGTACAGGTAGACATCGAGCCCAAGATGGGTGAGACAAAAAGATAAGGTGCCCCGCCCAGCCGCAGATGGGCGACCAGGCATCGAGCGCCAACGCGATCTCGCGAGCCGCCCTTTCCCCAGGGCGGGGTTCTCATCCTCCTCCTCCTCCCTGGACGTCCATGGGCCTGGGGGGCCTCCTGGGACGCCCTCGTCGCCACGGCCGGATCCGCCTTGGAAGCTCTGGCCCGAGCACGCACCCGGAGAGCCCAGGGCCGAGGCTTTTCAGGTGACACCACCACCACCAGGGGGGCCACCTCCAGCGAAGGGGTCTACGATGCCTCCCCGAGCTGGCAATGGGGGATGTCTCGAGCGAGCGGGGGGGGGACCGCACCACCAGGAGAACCTCCCTGGTGGTGTCGCCTTTCCTTGTTCCTGCCCCGGGGGCTGCTTCTGCTTCTTTTTCCTCTCTCCCCCCTTCCCGCTGCTGCTCCTCCGCAGCCATTCGGGCTCAAGCCAGCACGGTTCAAGCAGGTTGCACAGGATACTAGGCAAGGGCGCCCTCGAGGGCGCGAAGTTATTCGCGCTTCGCGCTTCGCGGTTCGGCTCCGACTCCTCCTCACCCTCCTCTTCTCCCCTTGGAGGCGGCGCGAGAGCGCGAAGTTATTCGCACTTCGCGCTTCGCGCAGCGCGAAGCGCGAAGTTGGGAGCCCTTGATACCAGGCGGCACGCGCGGTCGCCAGCCGAGCGTCGTAGGCCATGGCGCACACCAAGGAAGAGGACATCCAGATGATGTTGGTCTGCAAGACCCATCTGGGCACCCGGAACTGCGACTACCGCATGAAGCGCTACGTCTTCCGCCGCACGGTGGACGGAATTCACATCATCCACCTTGGGAAGACTTGGGAGAAGCTGATGGTCGCGGCCCGCGTTATCGTTGCAATCGAGAACCCCCAAGACATTATCGTCGCGTCCCAGCGCCCCTACGGCTCCCGCGCGGTGCTCAAGTTCAGCCAGTACACGGGCGCCATGCCGCTGGCGGGCCGCTGGATGCCGGGTACGCTGACCAACCAGATCACCCAGAAGTACCTCGAGCCGCGGCTGCTGATCGTGACTGACCCGCGCACGGATTCGCAGGCCGTGAAGGAGGCCGCCTACGCAAGCATCCCGGTCCTCGCCCTCTGCGACACCGACTCCCGCCTGGAGAACGTCGACATCTCCATCCCCGCCAACAACAAAGGCAAGGAGTCCATCGCACTCCTGTACTGGTTGCTCGCCCGCGAGGTGCAGTACCTGCGCGGCACCATCCAGCGCACGCAGCAGTGGGACGTGATGGTGGACTCCTTCTTCTGGCGCGATCCCGAGGAGCTCGAGCGGCAAGAGGAGGAGAACCAGTTCCCCGCCCAGGAGTACGTCGCGCCCAAGGTCAAGGGAGGCAAAACAACCCCGACCCCACAAATGGCGTTCATCAAGCAGCCCTGTGCGTTTACCAGACGGTCCTGCCGCGTTCGGCCCCGCCTCGGGTGCGCTTGCTACAGGGCTCCGCCCGCAAGGGTGCTCCGTAGGAGGGTGGTTCCTTCTGCACCCAGACGTCCTTTTTTCTTTCAGTGCGCGGCCCGAGAGGTCCCGAGCCCTTCCCGCGGCCAGCATTTCGCCTGGGATCTGTTTCCGACGGCCCTGGGGACGGCCCCCTCGATGGCCGAAATGAAGGAAAAACCCGCCACGACTGACACAAAAACGTATCGTCGAAGTCTGGGGAGGCATCCAGAGACCTCCGCGGAGTCTCTGGGGGGACCTCTGGGGGCTTATCGGATCCTTTCTAGGCCTCTGAAGGAGACCTCCTCGACGAGACCTCCTCCAGAATCCTCCTCGAGGAGGCCTGGTCTCCAGAGGCCTCCAGGAGGAAGCCTTTGGACAACTCTCGAGTCTTCTGGGTGACCTTTGGAGACCTCAGGGCGCCGTTGTCCTCGTCCTCGCCCTCGCCCTCGTCGTCGTCGTCGTCATCGTCGTCGTCATCGTTGTCGTCGTCTTCGTCTTCTTCGTCGTCATCTTCGGCGGCCTCAGCGTCGGCGTCGGCTTCGTGGTCACGTCGTCGAGGCCCCCGCCGCCGCCGACGACTGGAGCGGCCAAGCCACCGGCGGGAACTGGGACGACATGACCACCGGCGCCGCGGCCGGCAACGACGACTGGAGCGCACCTGGCCAGGCCGCCGAGGGCGGGCAGCAGTGGTGAGCGGCCCGGCTGCCCTCAGCCCTCCTCCTCAGGGGTCATTCCGATTCCGCCGGTTCGAATCGAATCGATTTCCGCGATTCCGATTTCGAACCGACTCGATTCCGGGATTCCGATTCGCGATTCCGATTTCGAGTTCGCCCGATCCGGCTTCTGCCGATTCGATGCGTCATCCGGCTTTTGCCGGCTTTTGCCGATCCGGCTTCGCTCCGGCTCTGGCCCCCAAGGGGGGAGTCCAACCCCCCCCCAGGGGGGGGTTCCAAAAACCCAAACCCCCCCCAGGGGGGGGGTCCAAAAACCCAAACCCCCCCCCCGGGGCGGGGTCCAAAAACCCAAACCCCTCCCAGGGGGGGTTTCCCAAAAACCCCCCCCCCCCCCCAGGGGAGGGTTCCAAAAACCCAAACCCCCCCCCAGGGGGGGGTTCCAAAAACCCCAACCCCTCCCAGGGGGGGTTCCAAAAACCCAAACCCCCCCCAGGGGGGGTTTCCAAGAAACCCGGAACCCCAAACCCCCCCCAGGGGGGGGTTCCAAAAACCCAAACCCCCCCCAGGGGGGGGTTCAAAAAAACCCGGAACCTCAAACCCTCCCCAGGGGGGGGTCCAAAAAACCACCCCCCCCCCCAGGGGGGGGTTCAAAAAAAACCCGGAACCTCAAACCCCCCCCAGGGGGGGGTTCCAAAACCCCCCCCCCCCCAGGGAGGGTTTCAAAAAACCCAAACCCCCCCCAGGGGGGGGTTCAAAAAACCCAAACCCCCCCCAGGGGGGGGTTCCGATTTCGATTCCGATCCGGCTTGACGCGGTCCGGTTTCCGACTCGATCCGGCTTGGCCGTGCCGACTTCAGCCGATTTCGATTTGGCTGCCGGCTTTTGCCGACTTCTGCCGATTCGATGCTCCGGTCGACCCGATCCGGCTTATCGATTCGATGCTGGGGCCGCCTGCCTCCTTCATGAAGACGATGATCGGGTTGGGAGAAACGAGGATATTCTTACCCGTACACGGTCGAAGGTATCTTTCATTGCATTTGGACGCTATTGTTCATACCCTTCATCCTCCCAACCCCTTCCTCCCAACACGATTATTTTGTTCCTCACACCTCCGCCCTGATCATCACCTGAGATCCGGGCGTTGCAATTTTTTCACACTGGTCGTTTTCCCCCAGTTTCTGGCCCCGAGGCTATCACAGATCGCCCCAAAACTGCAGCACAAATATAATATAATCCCGGGGTTCGGTCGTGATTTGTCGCGATGTTGCAAATTGGTTCGCGAAGTCAGGTCTCATGGCCCCTGTTGCAACAGCCGCAGGGATGACGGGGTGGGGTCTAAAGGAGGCTCTCTCTCCGTAGAGCCGCGCACACTCGTATAAAAGCTTGCAACAGCTTCAATGGGTGGAGGGCGGTTGCTTTTCGACATGGGGCTATCGCTTCGGCGCCGAGAACATCCGTCTTAAATGTTTGCAGCAGGTTCAAGTGTGGAGGGCGGCTCCTTTTCAAAAGTTCTTTCTCGCCGTAGCGCCACGCACATTCGTCTTACCAGGTTGCAACAGCTACAGGGATGGAGGGCTGTCCCTTCGACAAAATTGTTGCTTCGCTAGAGAGTTCTTGACACAGAGAGTTCCGAAACTCTCGCACTGTTGAAGCTGATTTGAAAGAGGCTGGTTCCATTTCAAGATATGCCTGTCGTTTGAGATGCCCTTGAGGTTCATGGCCAGACGTGTAACTCTGTGCAACAGTGCGGTTCTTTCTCAAAGCGATGATCTCACTGGTATCATCGTACCTTTTCGCATTCTTTTTTGATCTCTAGAAGGATGCAACGCAAGCTCTCGCCTGAATTGCATGACAGTGGAGTCCTGCTCTTCCAAGGTAGCGCTTCTTGTAGTGCAAAGCAAGACTTGCAGGCACGTGCGAGGAAAGGATTTAGGACGGGAGGGTGTATTGCAGCACCGTTGATTCATCTTGGGCTTGCTCTGGTCCCAACTCCCTCCTCATCCTCTTCTTCAGTCTCGGGCCGACTTGGGGATCATCGCCTCCATGGGCGTCTCATCGTGGTACTCACTATTTCATCATAGTCGTCATCATCATGACCATACACAACACCATCGCCATCCACATCACCATCATGACCAGCACCATCATCGTCCTCACCATCATCATAACACCGTTATCATTATCACCATCATCATCACCATCATCATCATCATCATTATCATCACCATATTCATCATTATACTCATCATAATCGTCCTCGTCATCATCACCACCACCATCATCATATGCATCTTCATTCCCATACTCATCATCAGCATCCTCATCGCCAGCATCGCCATCATAATGTCCATTTCCGTTATCATCACCATTATACTCAACATCAACATCGTCCTCATTATTTGCCACACCATCGTTTTCAGCTTCATCATCGTCATCACAGCATGATCAGCATCATCAGCATGCACATCATCACCATCATAATGGTCATATTCATCATTATTTCCGTCATCATCATCACCACCATTTTCATCAGCATCATAATCATCATCAATAATATTTTCAATGTCATCTTCATCATCAACATCATCAACGTCATCGTTATGTTTATCGTCGCTTTATTCATTATTTCCATCAACATCATCGTCCTTATTTTCACCACCATTATCATCACCATTACCATCATCACCACCGTCACAATCACCATCATCGTCGTCGTCATCATCATCATCATCATCATCCGTAACCATTTTGGCTCAAGCCATTTTGGCTCAAGGTCGAAACGTTTCCCTGGCGCTTCGACCTTGGTCGCAGCCGACGGGGAGCTCGAGCTGCTTTGGAAGGCGCAGGGCCTTCCCGATTGCAAGGCCCGCCTCTGGAGGACACAGTGCCTGCCCTGGCAGTCCTCAGGGTCGACACACTACCCGACCTTCACGCGTCTGCAAGCCCTCGGTACGATGGCCCTCAACGCGAAGATGGACGCGCTGTTGACGCAGATGGGTATGGTGGTCGCCTCGGCGCAAAGACATGACACTGCGCTAGCCTCGCTCACCAACGACATGTAGGGCATGCGGAACACCATGGAGGAAAATATCGCGGAGCAGGATCGCAAGTTCGGGGCGATGCAAGAGCAGATCGCAGCACTACGAGTACAGCGTCCTGGCTCGCATGTGATAGACGTGGACGAAGACGTGATCGACACCGGCCTGAACATCGATCTGCTCGCCGCCAAGACGGATGAGAACATGAACAAGATGGAGGAATCCATCAGCAAGCTCGCAGCCACGGTCAGCAGCCTGTCACCAGCACCTTCGACCATGTCCTCATCGGGCAATCGGAGTTGGGCCAGGCCATCGGTTCCGAGCTTCCCTGCTGCTCCTATGCCTGACGGGAACAAGACGCGCATCTGGATGCGGGGGTTCCCTGTGAAGCTGATGGCGTCCGCATTCGACAACCATTTTCAGTCGCTCAAGCCGCGGCTGGCGGCGCCCCACCGTGACCGCTGCGAGGCCATCACAAGGAGTTGCAAGCACGCGTCTGTTATTCAGTTCGAGGACCCCCTTGATGTCAAGAACGCGCTGATGCAGTTGCGCTCCCTCGATCTTGAGTGGGGCGATCAAAGCGGGTTCATGCGCGAGCTGCGCGCCGGCGCCGACGAGCCAGTCGATGTCAGGAGGAAGGGCTGGGTCTTAGGGCAGATCTGGCAGTACATAAAGGGTGCGTGCTGAAGGCGGGCGCGTGGAATGTCAATGCGCAGCTGCGCTGCAACAAGTACATGGGCCTCTGCTTCATTGTGAACGGCGACCTCGTCGACGAGATGGTGGAGCACAAGGCTGTCCTCGAGGGCGAGAAGCCTCGCATCGAGCCGAATCGCGGGAAGCTGCGCCAGTATGGGCTCGCAGACGACGACATCGGGAAGCTGGCCGACTCGGCGGTCTCGTCGATGCGCCAGGAGTAGAGCCAGGAAGTGCATGCGTCAAAGCTTGCTGAGGAGCCAGCTCATCGATGTATGCTTCGATCTCAAATTCGTGAGAGGGCTGATCGCACTTCATCTCGTCTTGTTCTTCCGCGCCTCGGGGATAGAGACGCTGTTCCACCCCTCCTTCTGCCTCCGGGGGAAGTGCCGCTGCTCCGCGCGAGCAGCATCGCCCGTTTTGCATCGCGAAGTCGTTAGGGTTCGCTACGTGGAATACACGCGCATGTTCTGGGAGTGTTTACGGGAACCCGCTCCGCCAAAAGAAGAAACAACGAATTGTCAGACGTCTTGTTCAAACATACAAAGCAGTATCGATGCAGGAAACCCATGGGACTGATGAGGATATAGTTTCTCTGGAGCGCGAGCATCACAGCTTTTCTCATGTCGGATCCTTTTTAAATTCGTTTGCTGCTGGTGGCGTCACTATCTCGCTGTCCTCATCCTTCACCTCGCAGTTCTCCGACGTTCAGGGGCGCGTGATTGCCGCTGGCCGCTGTATTTCAGTAACCTTAACAGGGAGGAAGGGGACTATCCAGATCATCAACATGCACCTTGACCCGACTCTGACGCACAAGGAAAAGGAGGGAGTCAAACCAGCTGCCGCGGAGTGCGCGCTGTCACCTGACCAGACGCTGGTCATCTTGGGCGGCGACTTTAATTTCTCGGAGGATGGGGGGGGATGAGGAGTTACACTGATGGAAGGGAGCCTACTCCAGATCGGGAAGCCATGGTTCGGAAGTTTTCGAGATCTGTTGGAGAGTTTGCCGAGATTGCCCAAATGGAGCCCACCTTCAGGTCGGGGAGCGGGGGGGTGGAGTTCCTCATCTAGGTAGGCTCGACCGCTTCTATGTCGCCGCATCGACGCCTGACCTGCTTGATGCGACGCCGCTGTGCGGCACCGTTGGCCTGGCCCATGATGTTAATCAGCCTGGCGACCGCATTCCTGCGCGGCTGCAATTTACGCCTGGCTGCGCGACGAACCGCTTTATCCCAGCCTGGATTGCGAGCCGCCCCGACTTCTCCAGCGAGATCTCCGAGGCCATCCAGTCTGCGGAACTCCCCTTAGACCCCTTCGAGAAGCTCAGAGCCTTCAAAGATGCGACGCATGTTGCCAAAGACGCCATCATGGCCCGAATGTTCCTGCATGGGCCCCAGAACGTCGCTCAGAGGCTCTCCGTGCACGTGAAATTGGTTCGTGGTCTTCGTGGGAATAGGTCTTGGGAGGTTATCCAATGCGTCCGTGCTCTTCCTCGCCCCAGTCTTTCTGTTGATGTTGAATCTGGTGTTTTTCGAGATAGTCAGAAGTTCTTTCAAGAGATGGGTAGGCTGCAAGCCTCTATGCTGCAGCGCGAGCTTCGAGGGCACCTTGAGCGCGGGGGTGCTCCTGACGACGGGCGCTCTCGTAGGTTGCATCGCCCTCTTTGGCAGCGGTCGCCGAAACGCCGTCGGATTTGTCTCGCCGTGGCCCCTGGCCCTACCGGTGCTACCCCGCCGGACCTGGCCTCCAGCGCGGCCAACCTTGCCGCTCATTGGGGGGGGGGGGGAATTCATTCCGCAAAACCACTCGCGGAAGGACGCCGCTACCAGAAGTTATTGCTCGACGCGGAGATGCAACAAGTCGCCCCCGGCATTGAGTGAAGCTCGACTACCGCAGCTTCGTTTCCAAGCTGAATGGCAGACGGGGTTCTGCTACAGGTCCAGACGGGGTACCGTATAGCGCATGGCGTTGTGCTGGCGAGGCTGCTCATGAGGCCTTGTATCAAGTGTATCTCGCGGTCTTGAACGACCCGAGTGGTGCCTCGGACGACTCTGGCTCTGCGGGGCCCAGCGTTGCGCTTTCGCTTGGTGCCCGTGATTTTCTTAGCCGTGTTTGCCGCGGGTTCAATGAGTCCCTCATTGTGTTCCCCCCGAAAGTGGTTACGCCTGCCGAAGCCGGCCCCCCCGAAGTGACTCGTGAAGCCTCTGTGGTTCGCCCCGTCGCCCTCAGCAACGCTGACAATAAGATCGCGTCGTTGGTTATTGCGGAACCTTGTCAGCAGCAATGCCAACGCAGCGCACTAGGCACCCAGGCGGGCTTTATTCGCAAGAGATCCATGCTGGATAACATTCTGCGCCTCGAAGCGGACATGCTTGAGCGCGTTTGCTACCGTGGCGAGCCCCGCGCGGGCATGCTGCTCTTGGATTTCCGCGCCGCCTTCCCCTCGCTGCGCCACGAGTGGATCATATATGTGATAAAGCTGATAGGGGGTCACCCAGTTTTTTATCCAAGCGATCCAGTTCATGTATTCCGAGATTGCTACCGCTATCAGTCTGCGTGGAAAGCGATTCCCAGGGTACCGCATTACCCAGGGGAGAAAGCAAGGATGCCCGATGTCGGTGGCGTTTTTTTTTTGCGTTATGTTTTGGCCCCCTCCTGCGCGCGCTGCACAAGTAATTGATGACGATCCAGGCAATCCCTCGGGCATTTGCTGACGATGTGCAAGTCTGTGCCGCCAATCTGCCGCGGGCCGCTCCGGCGGTGATGAGGGCGGCCACTCGCGCAAGCCAGTGCGCAGGTCTCCACCTCAATTTTGCCAAGTGTGAGATAGCGCACGCCCGAGAGATGTCTGACGACGAGTTCGTTGCTCTCTTCCGCGCGGTCAAGATGAATTTTCGGAGTTTGAAGCATGGGACTTGCGGGGAGGTCTTGGGTGTCTACCTCGGGCCTGATGGAAATATGAAGTCTTGGAAGGAACCCGCCTCTAAATATATGTGTAGAGTTCGGCGCGTTCGGCCACTTAATCTAGGGCTTACCGGAAGCACTTGCGCTTGCAACTCGCTCGCCTTTTCGGCCCTTTCGCTTGTCATGCAGATGCGCCCCCCGTCGAAGACTGTTCATGCCACCGAGGCCAGAGGGCTTCCAGTGCTCACAGCATGCCCATACTACAGTATCCCTACCGACCTCCTGCGGCAGCTCGACTCCCTGCACTGCCCTGTTGTGCCGCGCCATGTGATGCTCGAGAGCAAAGCTGCCATGTTCAGAGTTGCCGTGAAGTCCAAAGTCTTTAACCTGATCCAGGAAAAGGTTTCGGAGGTTGGAGGAAGAGGATTGGGACGTACTCATGATTACGCGATACCCAACTTGGAGGAGGGAATCTATGGCATTTCAGATTATTGAGAACTATCGGCAGCCGACTGCCTTGCCACGGTGCGTGTACGATGAGGACACCCACGAGTTGCAACGCACAGTGCTGAAAAAAAACTGAAAGAAGGGTTCCCAGGGCGACGTGCCCACGAGTTGTTGGGGCCTCAAGTTCTCCACGCTTCCCCCCACATTTGTCCGAGCGTTGTCGATGTGACGGTGAGGAGGCTTCGGCTATGCTGTACAAAACTTGCTCCGTTTGTAGGCTCTGCCTTCATGAGAAGTGTTTGCAACTCCTGGGCTACCTCATCTAGGTATCGGCAGGGCAGACTCGCCTGCCGATTCGGATGCACTCGGTCGGCGGAGACCAGCTGTTGCACTACTTTGAGTGCCCTGTCGTCGTGAGCCTGCTTCCCTCTTTCCTCCCGCGCCTTCCAGCCAGTTGCAGCATGATGTCCATCCAGGGCCGTATGTTGTGCTCCTCAGGGGGATGTGCGGATCTTGACGAGATTTACAGTGCGATTTTAGTTCCTGATTTGATTTTCGTTACCTTCAACTCGCTTCGGGTTCGAAACCGCTGGGGCCCCGAATGTGTCCGCCCGTTGTTGGCGGCCCGAACCAGGGCTATCGCTAAAAACCGGCTGGCCGTCAGGAGGCTGCTGCGTCGGCCCTAGCACCCTGTGGGGAGCTAGACGGCTCTCGGCGCTGGTGTGTGTGTGTGTGTGCCGAGGACTGGTCCTTTATCTCCCCCCTCGTTCGTTTCTTGTCCGCCTGCCCTCTTGTCCTCTCCCCCCGTTTCTTGTCCACACTTCTCTTCTCCCAATGCAGTGCGATCATCATCATCAGCAGCATTATTGTCATCATCATAATCTTCGTAATCATCAGTTTCCTCATCATCATTCGCATCAACATCATCATCGTCTTTATCATCGGCATCATCATCAGTACCATCACGGTCATCATCATAATCAGCATCATAATCAGTACCATCATCATTATCAACATCATCATCACCACCATCATCAGCGTCATCGTCGTCATCAGCATCATCATCAGCATCGTCATCGTGATCAACATCACTATCATCAGCATCACCGCCAGCATCATCATGTCCAGCATCGGAATCGTCATCATCACCATCGTCATCATCATCGACGTTGTCGTCGTCGTCATCATGATCATTATCAACATCATCATCATCATCATCATCATCATCACCATCACCATCACCATCACCACCATCATCATCATCCTCATCATCATCATCTCCTCCCTCCTTTCGCCCGCGGCCAAGTTGAACACGGCACTCTACAGGGGCGCCCCGCAGCCAAAATCGTCCACTCGAAGTTGTCCTCCTCCTCCTCCTCCTCCTCCTCCTCCTCCTCCTCCTCCTCCTCCTCCTCCTCCTCCCCCTCTTGTCGCTGTCGCTGTGCGCGTGAGGTTCGGAATCTGACGCGGCATTCCCCCCTCCCCAGGGGCGGTCACCCTTGGGGTGGGTGGGGATCAAACTCGTGCGGCTGCAGAAGTAAAGGTTGACACGAGGGGGACCGTGAGGGCGAGGAAGCCCCCCCCCCCCCCCCCAAGGGGGCGGAGAAACTGGATCCTTGGGGGGAGGGGAAGGCGGGAATGCGGCGACGAACTTGTGACGACTGGAGGACTGCGACGAACGCGCTGGAGGGGAAGATCAGAGGAGGAAAAGGTACCAATATCGCTACCCTTGCCTCGATTCCCTATTTTCGGGCCTCCTGGGAGGCCCTCGTCGCCACCGCTGTATTCGCGTCGGTGTCTTGGTCAGAGCACCCCAGGAGCAAAGGACATGGTGGAAATGGGTAAAGTGGCAGGGGCGTATGTGGCCCTGCGAGAGCAAAGCTAGCGGCGGAGCCAAGGTGGGCTGAATTGGGTGGTGTGACCTGCCTAGCAGTGGCTGGTCGCGGCCGTACTTGCCGCATGCCGGCGGCTGGCGGCTGAGTTCGTACCCCGCGCGTAGGGGTGCCCCCATAGGCGTCTCATAGGATCCTCCCCTCCCTCCCTCCCTCCCCGCCCCTTCCCCCCTCGTCCGCCTCTTCTTTTCCTCCTCCTCCTCCTCCTCCTTCCGTAGCCGTTTTGGCTCAAACCATTTTCCCTACCTGGGCTCTGCCTAGAAGGGTTCTTACCCTGTTGGCTTAAAGGGCCGGGCAGTGGAAAACGCCCCGGGCGGTTCCCCCAGGATCCGCCCCACGGTTCCCCCAGTTACGTCCCCTTAGTTTAGCGTTGCTTATCTCATCTTAGCTTAGCTTTCCCTACCTAGGCTCTGCCTAGAGGGTTGGCTTAGCTTAGCATAGCGCAGCGCTGCATTAGCATAGCATAGCATAGCATAGCATACCATAACCACGCACATCATAGCATATCATAGCGCATCATAGCATAGCATAGCATAGCATAGCATAGCATAGCGCAGCTCAGCATATCATATCATAGCATAGCTTAACATAGCTTAGCACAGCGCAGCATGACATAGTATCATATCATAGCATAGCGTAGCATAGCATAGCATATCATAGCATAGCATATCGCAGCATATCATAGCATATCATAGCATATCATAGCATACCATAGCATAGCATAGCGCAGCATAGCATGGCATGGCATAGCATAGCAACTAATGCTGCTTTTCTGGGGGTTCCAACTTCTAGGTCGGGTCGCACTGCGGTAATTGGCTCAAGTAAACCATTCCTCGAGGTGGCTTATAGTGAGCTATTCTGTCTGTGCTCCTCGCAGAACTTTCCTATCACAGGTCGCTCGCTTCATTGCGGGTGACATCCTTCACCACGTATGCATTGTTGTTCGTGCGTGCAGTCTGGCGCCCCAGCGGCGCGCCGCCCAGGATGAGCCGTGGCGTTGCAAGTGGTGCACTCATAAGCCCAGCGGGACTCCATGGATCAACCGAGCTGTCAAGAAGGCATGCGCTCTCTGCGGGCTGCCCAAGGGCACTGCGGTCAAAGGTGTTCCTCCCCGAAGGCCCCTGTCAAGCGCGCAGCTGTCCCTGTTTCGGTTCGAGGAGCGCGAAGCAGGTCCGGGAGTTGCAGCAACAGATGGCCAAGTTCGGTGTGTCCCAGGCTTCGTCTGCTGCTGCATCGTCTCTGCGGGCCAAAAGGGATGATCCGCCACCTACACAGAAGCGCACCCGTCTGGTGAAGTTGGATCGTATCCTGGCTGCGCTGGACGAGAAGGACGCCGACGCCAATACCAAACATGTTGTTGAGAGAGGGAAGCTGTTGGCCGAAATGGTGGTTGATAAGCCGCAGGAAGTCAATATACGTGGAGTAAGCTCTCCACGATCACCAACAAGCTCCGAAGTGCTGAGGAGGCTGCGGCCAAGGCGAAAGAGTTTGTGGAGAGTACTCGTGCTGAAAAAGAGTCGGCGGAGCGTCATTCCCACAGTTCTTGCGGGAGCAGATGGCAAGCCCTCAGTACATTCGCTCAACCCTGGGTTTGAGGCAACAGTGCAGCAGTTCGACGCGGTCATCAAGGCAATGTGAGGCAGCGAGAAGTTCGCGACAGACCTTCAGGCCAGGGCCGCAACAGTGAAGAAGCTCAAGGAGGAATGAGTGGCTCAGCCAGCACCGTCGACACCGCCAGAGTCTGCGGAAGACGGATCGGCGGCAACGGAGGGCGAGTCCGAGCCCATGCATGTTGTCGCGGAGGATGGATTCACACATGTGGATGCTATGGGCGTTACTACTCTTCGAGCCCATCTCCAGGCATGCGGTGTTCCGGGGATTCAGGAGCCAGTGGGTGCGTCCGAAGAGGAGGAGGCCCGTACCGCACAATGCCTTCGAGAGAAGCTCAAGCGGCACCTCCAGCATACCTTCCAGGTCTACAAGAAGATTCGTGCGGCACGTCATGGATGATAGGGTCTCGGTCCGTTTCGGCCAGTATATTGGCAACCCTCGTCGTGATGATGCGCCCTACAGCACATCGCGCAGGCGTGGGCCCTGCTACTGGCCCACGCGTTCCACGACCCGTCTCATCCTTTGACGCGACAGAGGTCGACCCCGCGGAGCGGCTAGAGGGCGGCGACGCCGCCCTGAACGTTTCGTCATATACCAAGCCTCAGAGCACTGCGACAGCTGGGGGAGACCACGAGATGGACTTCAGGATGGCGTGCGCACCTCTGGTTTCCCGCGGCAGTTCCCTGCCAGTTGCGGGGGCGGGCATTTCTTCCTCTCCTCCAGTTTCGGCTTCCCATGCGAGAGCTGCTGCGCGATCGCCCGAGAAAGCGGGGGCCTCGCTGCCTGCCGCGGGGTCGCCCCCCCCCGCGCCGGCTCGCCCGCTCGGCGGGAATCGCTGGGGGCGGCGGCGGCAAGCTGCGATGCAACGCGTGCGTCGATTTCGGCCTCCCATGCGCGGGCTGCTGTGCTTCCGCTTGAGGAATTTGGGGGCTGCGCTGGCCGCTGCGGGGCCGCCCCGCCACGCCGGTTCGCCCACTTGGTCAGGGAGCGCAGGCCCCGCCAGGCCAGGTCAGCGCAGGGCTCGCCGGGGGCGCTTGCAGCCCGTCGCGACGCAATGCGCGCGTCAATTGCCTGGTCGTCGTCCCCGATGGCCACCCCTACTTCAACGTGCGCGTCCCAGGACAGGATGCCCCAGGTCAGCCAGCTGGTGCTAGACAGGGCGGTCGCCGCGCCAAACAGCACTGCTCCGCGCGGCCTATATCAGCGAAGGGCGGTGGAGAGGGGGCGCGCGACAGGTCGGTGGATGTCGCCGCGGCCCCGCGGCATTCAGCGTCTGGGGCGGGGGGCCAGGTCGTGCGTGGACGCATGGTTTACGGTCGACACTACCAGTCACGGGCCCTTGATGGGGCACTTTGCGTCGGCCACCGACGACGAGGCGACGGTTCAAGAGCGCCACGTGGGCAGCGAGAGCTTTGCCGACAAGGACACCCATGCCGATGACACGAGCGCCCGAAGTACCCGATGAGGACGGTGGGCCTGGCGCCGCGGGAGGAGCGGCGGTTCTTGCGAGATCCAAGTGGACAGCCGCTGTCCCTCCTGGGCTGGATTCGCCAGTGTTGGCGCCAGGCCGCGCCCGTGCAGCACGTGCGCGCCCCTTTCTGGCGGGCCGCGTCGCGTTTGTTTCTGCCTACTGTCAGGATTCGGCGGGAACGAGCCCGCAGAATGCTAGCCCGCTTTAGAGGTTGGTTGAGTTCCCGGCGATACCTAACGGCAAACATTTTCCTTGGCTTGCTAGGGCTGACTGGATTGCGGAACCAGGGGCTCTGCGGCAGTTCGATTGGGTCGCGGCGGTCGGCGGGGCGCCGCGCGTGCCAACAGCCACCGCGCGTCGCCAAGCGGCGCCAGGCAGCAACTATGACTACATCGTCTCCAGCAGTTGGCTGGTGCCTATCATGATCGCGCCTATCAGGCTAATCGAGGACGGTGGTGCGCGCCCTCATTTGCTGGCGGCCGCCCACCTGGCTGCGCGTGCCAGGCCTGTTTGGGCGCGCACGTCGCGACGACCCGAACGTTTCCCAGCGGTGCCCCCTATTAGTTGCTCGCGCATTCCTTGTGATCCTTGGCAGAGCGTTTCAGTTGTGGCCGCGCCGACTGTGAAGTACGCGGGCGCTTTGCAGAGTTTTTGTGATCTGGCGAAAGTTGGCGGGGCGTTGGGGCGCCGCTGGCGTCGGCGCCGACGCCTGCGTTGGCCGCGGCGACCCCCCCGAGGTCCGTTGGGGAAAACTCGTTCGGTGCCCTCCCAAGGAGAGAACCTACGATTATCTATTTGCGTGAGCTTGGCCCACAGCTCTGACGTGGATCAAGCACATTAGCAAGTCTCGCCAGCTTCTTGCGCAGCAGATTCAGAGGCCGCAGCAGTCCGACGCAGTGGGCCCGCTGGTGCCTAAGCAGCGTTCCAAGTTGCTTTCGCTGCTTTCTGGGTTCTCGCGCTTCATTCAAAATGTTGCCCGCTGCAAGGAGACCCCCCAGAGGCTCGATGAGGCCGCGATTGTGTTCCCAACCATCCTGTGGTGTTGGGTCCTCGTTTTGAAGGGACGTCGCCCCGCGTTCTCCTCTCTTCTCCTCTTCTCCTTTCCTCTCCTCCTCCCCCTCCTCCCTCCTCCCTCCTCCATTTCGGCGCACCCCTCACGCGTTTCGTGGCCCCGTAGGGAGCCCCGCCGAAGGCCCCAGCGCTGCCGCCCGCATGCGTCACCCACACCCACTTCGGCACACCCCTCACACGTTCCGTGGCCCCATAGGGAGCCCCACCGAAGGCCCCAGCGCTGCCGCCTGCATGCGTCGCCCACACCCAATTCGGCACACCCCTCACACGTTTCGTGGCCCCATAGGGAGCCCCGCCGAAGGCCCCAGTGCTGCCGCCCGCATGCGTCACCCACACCAAATTCGGCATGCCCCTCACACGCTTCGTGGCCCCATAGGGAGCCCCACCGAAGGCCGCAGCGCTGCCGCCCGCACGCGCCACCCACACCTAATTCGGCACACCCTTCACACGCTTCGTGGCCCCGTAGGGGCCCCACCGAAGGCCCCAGCGCTGCCGCCCGCATGCGCCACGCACACCCAGTTCGGCACACCATTCACACGCTTCGTGGCCCCATAGGAGCCCCGCCGAAGGCCCCAGTGCTGCCGCCCACGCGTTCGGCACACCCCTCACACGCTTCGTGGCCCCATAGGGAGCCCCACCGAAGGCCCCAGTGCTGCCGCCCGCATGCGTCGCCCACACCCAATTCGGCGCACCCTTCACACGCTTCGTGGCCCCATAGGGAGCCCCACCGAAGGCCCCAGTGCTGCCGCCCGCGTGCGTCACCCACGCCCAATTCGGCACACCCTTCACACGCTTCGTGGCCCCATAGGGAGCCCCACCGAAGGCCCCAGCGCTGCCGCCCGCATGCGTCGCCCACGCCCACTTCGGCACACCCCTCACACGCTTCGTGGCCCCATAGGGAGCCCCACCGAAGGCCCCAGTGCTGCCGCCCGCATGCGCAACCCACGCCCAATTCGGCACATCCTTCACACGCTCCGTGGCCCCATAGGTAGCCCCACCAAAGGCCCCAGTCCCCATAGGGTGCCCCACCGAAGGCCCCAGCGTTGCTGCCGCATGCGTCACGCACACCCAATTCGGCACACCCCTCACACGTTTCGCGGCCCCACAAGGGGGCCCAAAGAAGGCCCCAGCGCTGCCGCCCGCATGCGTCACGCACGCCCAATTCGGCACACCCCTCACACGCTTCGTGGCCCCATAGGGAGCCCCACCGAAGGCCCCGGCGCTGCCGCCCGCACGCGTCACGCACACCCAATTCGGCACACCCCTCACACGCTTCGTGGCCCCATAGGGATCCCCACCGAAGGCCCCAGCGCTGCCGCCCGCATGCGTCACGCACACCAAATTCGGCACACCATTCACACACTTGGTGGCCCCATAGGGAGCCCCACCGAAGGCCCAAGTGCTGCCGCCCGCATGCGTCGCGCACTCCCAATTCGGCACACCCTTCACACGTTTCGTGGCCCCATAAGGGAGCCCCACCGGAGGCCACAGCGCTGCCGCCCGCATCCGTCACCCACGCCCAATTCGGCACACCCGTCACATGTTTCGTGGCCCCATAGGGGGCCATACCGAAGGCCCCAGTGCTGCCGCCCGCATGCGTCGCGCAGACCCAATTCAGCACACCCTTCACACGTTTCTTCGCCCCATAGGGAGCCCCACCGAAGGCCCCAGAGCTGCCGCCCGCATGCGTCGCGCACGCCCAATTCGGCACACCCCTCACGCGCTTCGTGGCCCCATCTGGAGCCCCACCGAAGGCCCCAGCACTGCCGCCCGCATGCGTCACGCACACCCAATTCGGCACACCCTTCACACGCTTCGTGGCCCCATGGGGAGCCCCACCGAAGGCCCCAGTGCTGCCGCCCGCATGCGTCCCGCACACCCAATTCGGCACACCCCTCACACGCTTCGTGGCCCCGTAGGGGGCCCCGCCGAAGGCCCCAGCGCTGCCGCCCGCATGCGTCACCCACATCCAATTCGGCACACCCCTCACACGCTTCGTGGCCCCATAGGGAGCCCCACCGAAGGCCCCAGCGCTGCCACCCGCATGCGTCACGCACACCCAATTCGGCACACCCCTCGCACGTTTCGTGGCCCCGTAGGGAGCTCCACCGAAGGCCCCAGCGGCGGCGCTCACATTCGCATGCGTCCCGCGCACCCATTTCGGCACATCCCTGACAGGTTTCGTGGCCCCATCACCCACCCGAGGCCCCAGTGGCGGCGCTCACATGCGTCGCCCACACCCACCCAATTCGGCACACCCCTCACACGTTTCGTGGCCCCATAGGGAGCTCCACCGAAGGCCCCAGCGGCCGCGCTCACATGCGCCCCCGCCACCCATCCCGGCACGCCCGTCATAACAACAGGCTTCGTGGCCCCATAGGGAGCTCCACCGAAGGCCCCAGTGGCACCGCCCGCATGCGTCACCACCCGCACCCAATTCGGCACACCCCTCACACGTTTCGCGGCCCCATAGGGAGCCCTACCGAAGGCCCCAGCGGCGGCGCTCACATGCGTCCCCGCCGCACATCCCAGCACACCCCTCGCGCGCTTCGTGGCCCCATAGGGAGCTCCACCGAAGGCCCCAGTTGCGGCGCTTACATGCGTTTCCGCCACCCATCCCGGCCCCCCCTCCGCAGCAGCATTATGTTTCGGGGACCCATAGGGAGCTCCACTGGAGGCCCGAGTGGCGGCCCTCACGCGCGCTTCCGCCGCCCATGTCGGCGCGCCCCGCGCGTGTTTCATGTCCCCATAGGGAGCTTCGCCGAATGCCCCAGTGGCACCCATCTCGGCACACCCTTCACACGTTCCTTAGTCCTATGGGGAGTTCCACTGAAGATGAAACCCGCAGCTGCGGTACTGACAACTGCATATGGTTGGGTTCTTCGCCCGGCTAATGTTTGTCCCCGCGGTGGATTTGCCGCGCTGGCACGGCCAAATCTCGCCCGCGAGGCCACCGCTCTCTTTGAGAAGGCGCAGTCGGCTGTTCGCAAGGCGGAGCTTGTTTCCACGGGCGCGTTGCTGACATGGGCTAGAGAAGCGTTCAAGTCAAGCGCATTACAATCCCTTCGTTTATCTAATGCGCGTGCTGCGCAAGAAGCGACTGCTGCAGGCTCGGCCACGCAACCATTTCAGCCCGCAGATGAGAATATGAGGCGGTGGGTCGACATTTGGATTAAGCGTGATTCTGCGGCGCTGTCAATACTTGAGGAAGCTAAGAACTGGCCCGCTTTGCCGATTATCACTGTTGATCAGGTAGAGCAGGCAGTCAGCAGCTACTCTGGCAGGGTAGCATCAGGCCCCATGGGGATTCACCCATGGGCATTGCCTCGCCTTCCGCCGCTAGCTTTCACCGCCATCGCCAAGCTGTTTAACCTTTGCAAGCAATGTCTGGTTTGGCCAAGCCAGCGCGTGACAAGCGAAATGGTTAGGCTGGCCAAGCCAGAAGGGGGGCACCGCTTAATGGCTTTAATAATTGTGTTCGTCGGGTTTGGGGCAGGGTTCACAAGCCGCGCGCGCATGGGTGGCAAGTCCAACGCAACTGCGCGCAAGCCTGGGGAACAAGGCGGCGCCGCAGTTCCACGGACAATGCCTTTGCGCGCAATCTCGCTGCCAAGGCGACGTCTGGCCGGCAACTTCTACACCTCCAACTACTTTCCCGGCCTCCGGCCGAGGGCGTCTACGGCATAGGCGCCGCGTCGCCATCAACAACAACAACAAGCAATCTCGCTGCCGAGATCGCCGGGCTGATTGGACAGGTCTCCATGTCGGTCCTGTTAGACATGCTCAAGCGCTTCGAGATGATACGCACAGAGTGCCTCCTGCAGGAGGCGAAAGAATTACAATTCCCCGCTCGCTTAGCCTGGGTGCTCGTGGATTTGCACAGGCAACCACGCCGCGCAGGCGGATGTGTTTCGGAAGTTTGTCCATGCAGTTCTGCTCGCACCACGGGGTCCTAGCGGGGTGCAACCATGCGACGGACCTCTCGGGCTCCGAAGAGAGCCAGCAACATTTCGCCATGCATTCCGCCGCGAGCTCTAGGGGATGATGCGTCGCTGCAGCTTATCACGGGTGACATCTTCTTGCTCGAGCAGGCTGCGCGCACTTTGACCGCGGACATGTTCCAACTAGGTATGTGGACGCAGGCCAAGAAATCAGGCCTCGTGGCCGGCGTGAAGTTGGGGCGCCGCTTCCCCAGCCGATTCGCCAAGACGCCTGCGATCCCTGCACGGCTATGGGTGCAGGGCGCGAGATGGCGCCGGGAGGGTCAGGCGAGTACAGCACAAGAAGAGAAACATTGCTGGGCGATAAGGAGGAAGTATCTGATGCTGGAGCACGCAGTTGGGTGCCGCGCTTCGAGCTTCTGGAGGACTGGCGCACTGCCCGCAGTGGGTCATGGCGGGGCAGTATCAGGGGTAGACGGCAGCAGTCCAGCCTATTGCAGACAGGTTGCTGCCCTGCTCGCTGGGTTAAACAACGAACGGAGGCAACGCGGCATACCTCTACGACCCTAGATTCGACTGCCCCCTGCCCATCCTTATCAAATACAGTGCGTTCATACGGGATGGGGGAGTGGAGCTTGGGAAGGCCCGACGGGCCTGGCTGCGCCTGGCTGGAAATCTGGAAAAGGACATCACTTGGCAACAAGCTCGAGGGTCCCTATCCGCATGCTGGCTCATTTTACTTCGAATAAGCTGGAACATGGCTAACGTGCATACTTTGGTTACTGATCAGGGCCAAGCTATCCTTCCCCCCACCGCGCACCCCTATGACGCGAGGTTGACCGCGATTGATGCAGAGATGGAAACACGCGCTGTTGCCGCAACATATGGATACTACCCATGATGCTGGCGCCTTCGCGCCATGGGTTAGCGCTCTGCGTTGCTGTACCAAGAGTATTATATGTCCGAGGCAGCGGGAGGTGTTAGCGGCTGTTTGGGCGGACGTCGCACCTCTGCCCGTTAACCTTGCGCATAAAGGTTATAAGGGGCTGGCAAGGTGCATGGCATGCGGCGATGCTGACGGATCATGCAGCCATATATGCTGTAAGTGTCTGGGGTTGGTTGAGCAGAGTGAGGACCCGAGTGGGGGCGCCATTCCTGAGCCTCTAGCTGAGCATCGTAGAGCCCTTACAAGCCTTAGCCTAGATGCAGCCCCTCAGGCGGGCAGCGTTTACAATGCGCACGGGGTCCCCGGGCTGTCTGCGCACGTTGAGCCCCCCCCAGAGTTGCCCCGAGATGTTGGCATTTGGAAATGCTGGGGGGGTCTTGGGGTCCTGTCTCTTTTCTTGATGGAAGTTGTCTCCAGGGCTCGATCCCCGAGGTTGCCAGGGCCGGATGGGCGGTTGTTCAGGTAGACGAGGCCCTCTTCCAGATCCGGGCCCTGTGCGGCGCTTTCCCATGCCCGGGCAGACCGCCGGGCGAGCGGGGCGCTGGGCTATTCGCCAGGCGCTCGCGAGGCACCCCTCACATGAAGAGCTTTTTCTTTGATTTGCAGGCGGCGATGCGCGAGGGCAACGCCCCGGGCCCCGAGCATTCGCTTGGCACAGCCAAGCGCGCTAGCATATGGAGGTCGATTTTGCAGCTTGGCAGTTCCCGAGCGCCCGCAGTTCGTTCAGCGCCCAGCCCGCAGGAATTTGGGCGAGGCTCTGGCTCGGGGGTCGTGCGTCAAAACGTGGGCTGGGCACCTTTTTTATGTACTTGTTTGCCAGGCTCGGATCAGGCTCGCGCGCTTGCTCCGACGGCTTTGCGAAAGCGAACACGGGGAACTGGTGTTCCACGACAGTGCGATTAGATGTTTAGCCTGGGCCGCCCAGAAGTTGCTGTCTGATGGTAGCTGGACTGCAATGGACCCCTACTCCGCTCTCCGTTTGCGCTCCATCCCCTCCGCCTTGCCCAGCGCTGTCGCAGGTCATGATATTTGGAAGGCAACCGGCAAGAATGCGCGGCGCTGCCGGCAGCGCGGCAGACAAGCGTCTTTGTTTTTAGTCTCTGAGATCTCTGCTGACGCATGGCGGTGGCAAGCTTTGCGAGCCTTCCGCTGTCCAGCGACGCGCGTGCAGCGCCTGGTTCCGTGGTTATGAGGGTTCTCGTTTCTCGCCTTGTCGTGAGGAGGCTGTGAGGGTTGCTCTGGGCGCGGCTGATCATGTGCTTCGTGGGGGCGATGACACCAGTGAGACAGACGTGTCACCCACGTCCGAGAGTGGGGGAGAGGTCCTTAATTCGCTCCGCAGGCTCGAGCATGACCCGTTTGCTGTGGGGCAGGTGTTTGTCGCAGATGCAGGGCCAACGGTGCTTTGGGCAGCTTCCGCAAACTGGCGTCGAGTTATGAAGGCCCGTCCAAGGTCCCATCCACGTTGGCCAATCAGAAGATGGCTGTGCGTAGAATAGAGCAGGGAAAACACCCCAAGACTGGCGCGAAGATCGTCGAGTCTCGCGAGGGTTTGCCTGTGCCTGCGCGCACAGACCCCAGTGCAGGGGTGCCTTATCCAGAGAGGGGGGAGCACTCCAGAACGGGGGTGAAGATCGTGGTGGCCGAGTTGTGCGAAGATAGTGGTGCTTCCGCCTCGAGCAGGTGCGGCCCCGTCGGCGTTCCCCCCCCCATGCCATGTTGGCAGGTCCGAGTGCGAGGGTGCGAAGGTCCCTCGCGCGATCCCCATCGAGGGGCCCATTGGACGATTCTGATTAGGTCCCTCGCCTCTCCCCTGGCTGGCGCGAAGGTTGCCTTTGCGTTGCCGTGAGGGTGGTGGTGGGTTGCGGTCGCGGTGTCGCCTGGGTAGCCGCGCTTCCCCCTTTCCCCTCGTCCCCCGTGTTGCCCCCCTGTGGTGGCGCACGGGGGCTCTCGGCGGCGGCGTCTTTTTGTCGCCCCCGCCCTGCCGCCCGCGCGCACCGACTCCTTCGGCGCCGCGGACGCCCTCGGCCGCAAGGCCGAACCCTGGGCCACCACTTCGGGGTTTGCCCCCTGGTGGTGGCGCGATAACTCGCGCCTCCTCCTCCTCCTTCTCCTCCTCCCTCTCCTTCCTCCTCTTCCTCCTCTTCCTCCTCCTCCTCCTTTTCCTCCTCCTCCTCCTCTTCCTCCTCCTCCTCCTCCTCCTCCTCCTCCTCCTCCTGTTCCTCCTCCTCCTCCTCCTCGCCCCCGTCCTCCCAGTTCCTCTTTCTCCGTTCCTTTTACTCAGAAGTAGCTCCTCCCTATGTCGCGCCCCGAGGTGCGTCGGCAGGGCGGGCGCGCGTTTCGTCCGAGGATTTTTTTTCGCCAACTGGGATTGTGAAGCTTAAAGTTTCCAAGAGCTTCATTCGGGGGTGGACAGAACCCCCAATAGCGACACGTCGATTCGTGAATTGTCCGTTTTCGGTGTTCGAGAGGGCGCCGTGGCCGTTATTTTCCAGGCTTGCGCCCGCCAGGTTTGGGCCCGAAGTCGTTTTCACTGAACCACGTTTTACTAAAGGGAGGTCTGTCCATCCCCGATTCATGGATGGAGGGCGGGTCGCTTCGCGGATGGAGGGCGGGTCCTTTTCAACATGTGGTTTTCGCCTGGCGACGCGCACGCTCGTCAAAGTTCGCGAGAGCTTCACGGATGGAGGGCGGCTCCTTTTCAAAACGCGGTGTTCTCCTTAGCGCCGCGCACGCTCGGCGTAAACATGTGCAACGGATGTTTTCTTCAATCTGCGGTTCTCTTATTAGCGCCGCGCACGTTTGTCGTAAAAGTTTGCAACATGCGTGGTTTTCAAAATGTGGTTCTTGCCTTAGCGCCTAGCGCAGTCGTCTTACAAGTTTGCAACAGCTTCGCGGATGGAGGGTGTGTCGTTTACAAATTATGGTTGTCGCTTTAACGCCACACACATTCATTCTCAAAGTTTGCAAAAGGTTTCCGAATGGGGGGGGGGGTCGTTTTCAAAATGTGGTTATTGCTTCAGCGCCGCGTGTATTCGGTTCAACAGTTTGCACCGGCTTCACAGATGGAGGGCTGGTTCTTTTTAGCAATCTTCTCTCGCTTCAGCGCCGCTCGCGTTCGTCTTTAAAGTTTGCAACAGCTTCACGGATGGAGGGTGGGTCGTTTGCAAGTTGTGGTTGTCGCATGTTGTCGCTTTAGCGCCGCGCACATTCGTGTTAAAGTTTACGACAGGTTAGCGGGTTCTTACGGTTGACGTCCCAGAAACGGCGTTCCAGGACGATTTGGGATTGCCGGGGCGCAACAATCGTTCGGACTCGCAGCGTTGAAGTCCCAGGAATGATGTTTTGGCACGATGCAAGACCGTCAGGGCGCAACAGCAAAATTGATTCGCGGCGTTGAAGTCCAAGGAGTGGTGTTTTGGCTCAACAGAAAGAGGGAGAGAAAGAGAGAGAGAGAGGGAGAAGTCGTGCACGTCAGAGGTGTATTGGCACAAGGGGCTGAAACTACAGCGTCTGCGACTGAGCCGATCGCACTGCGCCGTGGCTATGCGCAGCTTACCCGCAAGATATTCCGTGCGGCGTGACATAGCACTGACCGCGCTTGGTGATGCGAAGCCTCCGGCGTCGCTGTTTTGGCACAGTTGAGGATTATCAGACGGTTGTCTTCCAACGGGGCATTTCCAGCACTGAAAACAAATTCTTGTAGGCGCTTATACAGAAGGAACTTGGAGGCAGGGTTTATTGCAATATCGATGATGCGCCTTGGGTTTACACTGCTCCTCCTCCTCCTCCTCCTCCTCCTCTTCCCTCTTCCCCCGCCCTTCCCCACTACCCCGCCCGCCCCCCACGCAGCGCCGAGGACGAGGAGGCCGCCAGGGCGCGGGCCGCCGGGGTGGAGACCGCCAGGAGCCGAAGTGGGCACAGCGAGGAGGAGGAGGAGGAGGAGGAGGAGGAGGAGGAGGAGGAGCCATGAGATCCAGGCGTTGTTTTTTTGTTCAACCATCCTCTGGTGATGGGTCTTCGTTTTGAAGAGACAGCGCCCCGCATTCTTTCCTCTCCTCCTCTCCTCTCTTCTCCTCCTCCCCTCCTCCTCCCCCTCCTCCCTCCTCCGCAGTTCGCGTGCCTCACTCCCACCCAGTGCAGCGCTTCGTGGCCCCATATGGAGCTCCACCGAAGGTCCCAGTGGCGCAGCCCGCATGCGTCTTCCACGCCCAGTACAGCTTTTCGTGGCCCCATAGGGAGCTCCACCGAAGGTCCCAGTGGCGCAGCCCGCATGCGCCTCGCACACCCAATACAACGTGTCGTGGCCCCATAGGGAGCTCCACCGAAGGCTTCAGTGGCGCAGCCTTGCGTCTCCCACGTCCAGTACAGTGTGTCATGGCCCCATAGGGAGCTCCAGGTCCCAGTGGCGCAGCCCGCATGCGTCCCCCCCCACCCAGTGCAGCGCTTCGTGGCCCCAGAGGGAGCTCCACCGAAGGTCCCAATGGCGCAGCCCGCATGCGTCTCCCACACCTAGTGTAGCGCTTCGTGGCCCCATAGGGAGCTCCACCGAAGGTCCCAGTGGCGCAACCCGCATGCGTCTCCCCCACCCATTACAGCGCTTCGTGGCCCCATAGGGAGCTCCACCTCGTCTCCCCCACCCAGTGCAACGCTTCGTGGCTCCATGGGGAGCTCCACCGAAGGTTTCAATGGCGCAGCCCGCGTGCGTCCCCCCCACCAAGTACAGCGTTTCGTGGCCTCGTAGGGAGCTCTACCGAAGGTCTCAGGGGAATAGCCAGCATGCGTCTCCCACACCCAGTACAGCCCTCGTGGCCCCACTGGGAGCTCCATCGAAGGTCCCAGTGTCGCAGCCCGCATGCGTCTCCCCCACCCAGTACAGCGCTCCGTGGCCCCATAGGGAGCTGCACCGAGGGTCCCAGTGGCGCAGTCCTCATGCGTCTGCCCCGCCTGGTGCCGCGTTTCGTGGCCCCGTAGGTTGGGCACGGTCGGTCGGTTCGGAATAAGCAGAGGGGGGGCACGGGGGGCAGCACAAACCCGGCACACATCTTGGCACACCTCCACACATCCCAGCACCCCCAGCGCACATCCGAGTACGTCCACACATCTCAGCACACCGCTCCCAGCACACCGAGGCAGTACACGCACACGTCCCAGCACCGAGAACACCGATGCATTATCTTAGCACCAAGCACACCGAGGCAGTACACCGACACATCCCAGCACGCAGGCTGGCCCAGCACACTGAGGCAGTCACGCATCCCAGCTCACGGAGTTTAGAGGACACGGGGAACCTAGGAAGGCCTTGGAAAGTCTTGGGAGGGCATGGAGGCGGTCCTCCAAGGGCTCGGCGAGAGCCTCCCAGGGGCTCCCCGGGAGCTTCCAGGGGCTCCCTGGGGCTGTCCGGGGAGGTCTTGACAGCTCCGAGGGAGCCCCTGGGAGCCTCTGGGAGCACCTGGGGAGCTCTCCTGGGACGCTTTGGGAGCTCTGGGGAGCTCCTGGGAGCGCATTGGAACACTTGGGGAGCTCCTGGGAGCTCTGGGGAGACACCTGGGGAGCACATGGCAACCAGAAGCCAGGGAACCCGGTCGCCCACCGAAATCGGCCAAGCAGTTTCGCATGTGTTCTGGATCTCTGCGAGTTCCCCTTCAGGACAATCGTTGACGCACGTGGACTCACATCGTCGAGTGTCTGGGTTCGCTGTTCCCCAATTCGGCTTACTTATAGGGCTCTTACTTGTTTAAGAAGAATGGTGCCTCGGGGGGGCACGTTGCCCATTGCCCAGAGGTTCCTGGGGTTCCTCGGGTTCCCCAGGTTCCTCGCCCTCGGTGCATTGGGAAGCCATTTTGCCCGTGTCCCAGCGGTTCCAGGGGCTCGTCGGGTTCTCTGGGTTCCTCGGGATCCTCGCAATGCCAAGCAACGCCAAGCAATGCCATGCAACAGTGCCAAGCAATGCCAACCCATGCCAACCCATGCAAAGCAATACCAAGCAATGCCAAACAATGCAAAGCAATGCCAACCCATGCCAAGCAATGACAAGCGATGCGCCCAGCGATGCGCCCATGCAGTAGGCTTCTCCCAATTTGGGTCGTGCCGGGTTCATTCTGCTACTGTTGCCTCTCCCCCCGTTTGTCTGCCTTGCCTCGGAGGAAAGAGAAGCGACACCACCACCCCCAGGGATACCACCTCCAGCGAGAAGGTCCACGATGCCCCGCCGAGCTAGGGACAGGGGATGACTCGAGCGGGGAGAGCCACACTACCAGGACGACATCCCTGGTTCCTCGGCGCTGGGCCCCCTCTGGCGCCGCCCCTGGCGCGCTCCGCACGCTAGGGAGAGAGGTCCAGCGCCGATCAAAGCAACCCGCGCGGATCTCCGGTGACGGTTTTGCTTCATGCCGAATAGCAGTTTGAATGGTGGCATAGAAAGCTTGAGCTTTAAATCGGCACTACGTAAAAACACGACGTATAAACACTACGCAAAACAAATCACCTCCCCAGGGCGCTCCCGCGGCGCTCCCTCAGCGCTCCCAGCGGCGTCCCCGCGGGAGAAGTTCCTGTTCTGCGTAGTTTTTTACGTAGTACTTTCGGGTGGCGTGCCGACGCAGGGCGCTCCTGCAGCGCTCCAGCGGCGGACTGCCTGCGGACTCGGGCGACACTGACGAGAGACGCGGGCGACAGCAGTGCCTGCGCGTGTTTTTTGCCCCGCAGTGTTTTCCTGCGCAGTGTTTCCGGGTAGCGTGCCCATGTCAACGCGCTTTTGCTGCGCCCCAGCGGCCCGTTCCCGGCGGACTCGGGCGCCGCTCGCGGGAGACGCGGGCGAACGTGGCGTTGGCGCGTGTTTTTTCTTTTATGCGTAGGTAGTGTTCTTGCGAAGCGTTTTCGAGTGGCGCGCCGACTCAGGGCGCTCTTGCGGTGCTCCAGGGGCCCGCCCCTCGCGAACTCGGGCGACGCTCGCGAGGGGACGCGGGCGACCGTTGCGTTAGCGCGTGGCTTCTCCTTTTCCTTCTCGGGTAGCGTGCCGATGCCGACGCGCTCCTGCGGACTCGGGCGCCTCGCGGGGGACGTGGGCGACCGTGGCGTTTGCGCGTGGCTTTCCTTTTTTTCTGCGTCGTCTTTTGTACGTAGCGCGCGCCGACGCAGGGCGCTCCTGCGGGGCTCCAGCAGACCGTTCCCTGCGGACTCTGGCGACGCTCGCGAGGGGCGCGGGAGATCGCATTGTTTGCGCATGGTTTCTCTTGTTCCGCATCGTATTTTCAGGCGGTGTCTTTCCTGGCAGCGTGCCGATGCCGACGCGCTCATGCGGCGCCCCAGCGGCCCGCTCCTTGCGGATTCGGGCGCCTCTCGCGGGAGACGCGCGCGGTTGCGCCTTTTTTTTTTCTGCGTCGTGTTTTTTGTGCGTCCTGTTTTGGAGTGGCGCGCCGACGCAGGGCGCTCCCGCGGCGCTCCCATCGCCCGCCCCCCCCGCGGACTCGGGTGACGCTGACGAGAGACGCGGGCGACCGTGGCTTCGGATGCAACTCCTGGGAGGTTCAATTCTGACTTCGCCCTGGTCCGAAATCCAGCTTAATCCGGCTCAATCCGGCTTAATCCCGCTTAATCCGGTTTAATCCCGCTTAGTCCGAGGCCCATTCCGGCGTAACAGCTCCCAAATGGGGCTTAATCCTTTTTAATTCTTCCGACGAAGACCTCCCAGTAGTTGCCTCCTAACGTGGCGTTGGGGCGTGGTTGTTGCTTTCCCGCGCAGTGTTTTCCTGCGCAGTGCGCAGTGCTTTCGGGTAGGGCGCCGATGTGAACGCGCCCCTGCTGCGCTCCAGCAGCGCGCCTCTTGCGGACTCGGGCGACGCTCGCGGGATCCGCGGCCGACGGTAGCGTTTGCACGTGGCTTTCCCTTTTCTGCGTCGTGTTCTTACGTCGTGGCGTGCCGACGCACAGCGCTCATTTGGCGCTCCATTGGCCCGCACCCCGCGGACTCGGGCGACGCTCGCGGGGGACGCGGGCGACCGTAGCGTTTGCACGTGGCTTCTCCTTTTCTGCGTCGTGTTCTCTACGTAGTGTCCGGCGCAGGGTGCTCCTGCGGCGCTCCTGCGGCGCGCCTCTTGCGGACTCGGGCGATGCTCGCGAGAGACGTGGGCGACCGTGGCGTTTTTGCGCGTGGCTTTCCTTTTTTTCTGCATCGTGCTTGTCTTCTCTGCGTCGTATTTTCGCGTGATGGTTTCGGGCGGCGTGCCGACGCGGGGCGCTCCTGCGGCGCTCCAGCGGCACGTTCCCTGCGGCCTCGGGCGCGGCTCGCGGGAGGCGCGGCCGACCGTGGCGTTTTTGCGCGCGGTTATCTTTTGTTCTGCGTCGTGGCGGCACGTCGAGTTTTCGCGTGTCCTCGTCCTCCTCCTCCTCCTCCTCCTCCTCCTCCTCCTCCTCCTCCTCCTCCTCCTCCTCCTCCTCCTCTTCCTCCTCCTCCTCCTTCGAGTTTTCGCGTGGCGTGCCGACGCGGGACGCCTCCTTCGGATTCGGGCGACGCTCGCGAGGGGGCGCGGGCGACCGTGGCATCTGCGCGTGGCTTCTTCTCTTCAGCGGAGCGTTTCTGTCGTCGTGTGTCGTGCATCATGGCGACGCGCTCCTGCTGCGCTCCAGCTGCGCGCCCAGTGCGAGAAGCGCGGGCGACCGTAGTGTTAGCGCGCGGCTTCTCTTTTTCTGCGCAGTGTCCTCACGTGGTGCTTTCGAGTAGCGCGCCGACGCGGGGCCGTCCTGCGTCGCTCCAGCTGCCCGCTCCCTGCAGGCTCGCGGGAGACGCGGGCGACCGTAGCGTCTGCGCGTGGCTTCCCCATTCTGCGTAGCTTTCACGCGGTAGTTTCGCGCAGCGTGCCAGCGCGTGCCGTTCTTGCGGCGTTCCAGCGGCCCGCTCCCTGCGGATCTGGACGACGCTGACGAGACACGCGGGCGACCGCGGCGTTTGCGCGTGGTTTCCCCTTTCTGCGTCGCGTTTTTGCGCAGATTATTCAAGTGGTGCGCCGTCTCAGGGCGCACCTGCGGCGATCCAGCGACTGGTTCCCTGCGGACTCGGGCGACGCGGGAGACGCGGGCAACTGCAGTTTTTGCTCATTATTGCTCCTCTTTGGCGTAGTGTTTTCGCGTCGTGTTTCCGAGTAGCGTGCCGACGCAGGGCGCTGCTGCAACACTCCAGTTGCCCGCCCCTTGCGGACTCGGGCGACGCAGACGGGAGGCGCAGGCGACCGCAGCGTTCGCGCGGGTTTTTTCCCCAGCCATCCTGTGGTGTTGGGGGCCTCGTTTTGAAGAGACGGTCGCCGCGTTCCTCTTCTCCTCTCCTCTCCTCTCCTCTCCTCTCCTCTCCTCTCCTCTCCTCTCCTCTCGCCTCCTCCCGTCAACCCCCTCACTTTGGCACACCCCTCACACGGTTCGCGGCCCCATAGGGAGCTCCACCGAAGGCCCCAGTGGCCGCGTCCGCATGCGCCCTCCCCGCCCACCGCATGCCCATTTCGGCACACCCCTCACGCGTCTCGTGGCCCCATAGGGAGCTCCACCGAAGGCCCCAGTGGCCGCGTCCGCATGCGCCCTCCCCGCCCACAGCACCCATTTTGGCACACCCCTCGCACGTTCCGCGGCCCCACAGAGAGCTCCACCACAGTGGCTGTGTTCGCATGCGCCCACCGCACCCATTTTGGCACACCGCTCACACGTCTCGTGGCCTTACACGGAGCTGCTCCGAATGCGGTGCATAACAACGGTGCTGACAACTGCATGTGGTTGGGTCCTTCGTCGGGCTAATCTGTTTTCTGGGCAGTGGTTTCACGCACTGCTTTCGCGCAGCGCGCCGGTGCACGGCGCTCCTGCTGCGCTCCAGGGGTCCGCGGACTCGGTCGACGCCGGCGAGGGACGCGGGCGACCGCGGCGCTTGCGTGTGGCTGTTCCTTTCCTGCGTAATGCTTTCACGTACACCTTATGCGATGCTTAAGAAAACTTTTTTTTTCGGCTAGAGTCTCGATTATTCTTAATATTTCAATGCAGATCTTAAGATTATAATAGAAATGTTGGGTTTTTATTCAAGTTCTGAGACTATGAATTTCTTAACCCATGATTTCTTAAGCATTTCGCAGGGTGTAGTGCTTTCGAGTGGCGTGCCGACTCGTGGGCGCCCACGCGGCGCACCAGCGGGCCGCTCCATGCGGACGAACCAAAAAGCAAGGGCTCCTGCTGATTTTGTCGCGTAGAGCCACCAGCCCATACAGAAACGATGCCCAGGCGGGTTTCTCCGATCGGGGACGTGGAGCAGCGCGTGATATTTCCATGACGGAGGGGCGCCCACATTCTACATACATGCCATCTCGGCTCTTCGGCTGGAGAGGGATGATGAGGTGGAGGGGAAATAGGGATGAGGACACCGACGATAGCCACATGACGGGTGATGTTTTGGAAAAACATCACGCGAAAACGCGACGCAAAAAAAACACTACGCGAAAACAATACGCAAACACACTACGCATAAACACTGTGCAAAAGCACAGCGTTTTAACAACACTACGCACATACACTGAACACACACACACACACACACACATACACGACGCAAACACACGACGTACATATACTACGTACGCAGCACTACAAAGATGTACCGCGTAAAAGCACTACGCAAATACACAAGTAGATTTGTTCACAATTAGGCGCACCTCTCATCTCAAACAGTTTCTCTATATGTATGCCATGTGTTTCTTCTTTAGTGATCCTCGTCCTCACCACCGCGTATTGTTGGGTTTGGGCATCGTGAATGTTCCTTGAAGGGTATGTTGCGCTCGTGCGATCCATGGAACACACGCGCGTGCATATGCAAGCGTATGCGTGCGTTAGCAGTGCGGGGGATAAACAGGAGGCTGGAGGAGGACAAAGAAGGACAAGGAGGAGGAGGAGGATAAGAATAAGCCTGGGCAGCAAATAGCAGCAGCAGGCAGAGAAAGCGAGACGAGGGTGCGGAGGAGGCCGAGGGAAAGGGAAACACGGGGCGCAAGAAGGATGTCGAGCGAGGAGGAGGAGGAGCAGGAGAAGGTGAGGAGGAGGAGGAAGATGAGGAGCAGGAGGAGGAGGAGTAGAAGGATAAGGAGAAGGAGGAGGAGGAAGAGGAGGAGGAGGAAGAGGAGAAGGACGGGGAGAATCAGGACGAGGCAAGGAAGGAGGGAAGAGGGAGGGAGGGATGGAGGAGGTGGGAGTGAGCATGGGCATGCGCAGGAGAACGGGAGGACGCGAAGGCCCGTATGCCTAGCCCTCCGAGGAAAGAGGCGGCCGAGGAACCGATCCGGGAGGGAGCCGTCGAAGAAGTGAAGGCACGGCTGAGTGGGGCAATCCACCGTCGTCGCCGTCGCCCAGGTCCTCCTCGTCGTCGCCCGCATCGTCGTTCTCCTCGTCCTCGTCCGTGTCGTCATCGCGGAGGAGGATAAGGAGAAAGAGGAAGAGGCGGAGGAGGAGGAGGAGGAGGAGTATGAGGAGGAGGAGGAGGAGGAGGAGGAGGAGGAGGAGGAGGAGGAGGAGGAGGAGGAAGAGCAGGTGGAGGGGCAGGAGGAGGAGGGTGAGGGCCA
>CAUYUJ010002225.1:1065939-1094423 GCA_963575745.1 Prorocentrum cordatum | reverse complement strand
GATGATGGTGGTTGTGATGATGATGGTCACGATGAGATGATGATGGTAGCGGTGGTTGGCGATGATGATATGCTGATATTATGACATGGTGATGATATGGTTATGATGACGATAGTCGCAGTGAGTTGGTAACGATTGCGAGAAGATGGTTATATTATATGATGTTCCTTGTGGTTGCAACGAGTATGCTGTTAATGTGGAGGTGATGTTGGTCATGAGCGCCATGGTGTTGTGATGTCTGACATGTTGACGATTGTACGTTGGTAGTGTGTTAACGTGTTGATCGTGTCTATGATGATGTTGGTGTGCGGTTGTTGTTGGTGGTGATGTGTAACATATGATGGTTGCAGAACCAAAAAACAGTCAACCGCACCGCCAACAGCATATCCATATCATCATCAACTACATCACCACCAACAGCAGGACCACATCCACAGCAAATACACCATAACACGCAACATTACCACATGCGTACAACACAATCGACGTCATCAACACCAGTATGGCCATCATCACGATGACCACAGCTGTATATCATCATATCAACGCCATCATATCACCATCGTATCGCAGACATCCGAAAACAATGCAGAACACAAAAACACAGCATTAAATGTGAACATCAACATTAACACAATTGCCTTCACATTGCTCCGCCGCCGTTTGAGGACCAATCTGTGCCAGGGCGTATTGATTTGATACTGAGACTTCGACCATATGGCTTGCATAGTAGCAGATGTTGGTTTCTCTAAAAGGCCAGGGGCTCAGTTAAACATGATTAGGTTGACTGCGATGGGTGTGCATATCAAAGTTGCCAACGCGTTTTGTTTGGGTCATACGTTGGATTGCGCATCAATTGACAAAGGTGGTCTGGTGATAATGTCAAACATATTTTGCCCGATCGAATATAAAAAACATCCCCAAGCAAGACAAAGGATCAGACTTTTCTGTCGGGCCCTACAATCAGATGGTATGGGGGGCCGTTCGTGGACAGCTACCAAATGTGGCGATGATTACATTATGCAGGGAAACTGACCTGGACGCAATTGGAGACATTCACAAGGCAGTGGCGAAATCGAAGTCTTGGGCGATGACAGCCCCCATGAGTGATTTGCCCTTCGCGTGGTCGCCAAAACAATGCAATTGGGAAGATGAGGAGGGCGATGAAGTTTGTCTCGATGCTGGGCAGAAGCAGGTTGCAATAGTTTCGGGGGAGCAATCATTATGGGTTGGGCCTACATTTCAGAATGGAAGATTCGACGTCGTGGCCGCAGTCCGCCACGCTTTCTCATGCAATCATACGGTCGTATTTCTTGGAGAATATGATTGCGCATTGAGCGCAGGGATCATGACAGCAGTAAAGGATGACTACCAGGAGGCGGTTCGTGTGCGAGCGATTGCAGACCCCGACATGGAAGACGATGCCATTCAGCATGAGAAGCGCCACTGGGGTAGCAGCCAAGATGCTTGGACGTATGCTCAGTACTTGGAGCATGTGCAGTCCCAGAGGCCTTACGACCACATCGATCATCAAGGGTTGTTTGCGGCTTCTTTGTGGAAGAAAGCGAAGCCGCAGCGGTGGGTGATATTCAGCGCGGTTTCAAGTATTCGCCCTAGCCCAGAAAAAAATCGCTGCTTTGTTGCGTTGCCCATCCGAGGCATTCCAGCCAGCACAGCAGGCCATGCATGTTGATTATGTGCGTGCAGTGTGCAGCGAGCTACCAATGCGATTTGCACGGGTGCACGTATGCATTTAATCTCGCTTCGCCCTCACATGGAGGCGATGTGCGTCACATTCGTAGCATGCGTGACATATGGAAAGCATGAGGTTCATAACATCAGCATGCCTGTGGCCCAAACTGGGTCGGCGATGTGGCATTTTGGTATGGTGCGTTTGCGATGAGTGTTGCTCAGGGTCTTTGGCCTTGAAGTGATACACCAGGGTCGTAGGCCTTGGAACAGCAATTGCGCCCATAAGTTCTGCAGCTCGTACGGCGGTTGCGCAGATGGAGTGACAGTGCAAACATTGCTCCCAATATCGCCCCTATCCTTTTCCATCACCTGGCTCCTCTCCCCCGTCTCCTCGCCCCTAATCCCTCCGCCCCCTCATCCTTGCCCGTCCCTCCCCTCCCTCCATCCCCTCCACCTCCGTTCTCATCCTCTTCCTCATCCTCCTCAGACCTCCGAGGTCCTTCTCCCCCCGCCGACGGCGACTCCAACATCAAACAGCTCAACAGCAAACAGCTTAACATCCCAACACCAAACAGCTGAACATCAAACGACCGAAGCACATTATCCCAACATCAAACAGCTCAACATCCTCCTCGTCAGCCTCCTCCGAATGAGTGCAAGTGCTGTTTGGGTCGCAAAAGCCGCTTCGGCGCGAGACCCATTATTGGCTTCAGAGTTTCCAGGATATCATTGCCGGGGCCCTTTCATCAGATGGGGCGTCGTAAGAGATCGGTTTCAATGAAGCGCAAGAGCACGTTTTTGTTTCACTATTGTGCAGCCCGATCAGCTGAAACATACTGGTCTGAAAGCTGTAGGGAGCAGACGCATGCTGACTGTGCAGCCCGATCAGCAGAAACATACTGGTCTGAAGCTGTAAGAGGCTTCCACACGCGGGCATTAAATCTCTGAGTATGCTACCTCCTCACACGTTGTCGAAGCTGGGGGCGTTAGGCCATGGGCCTCTCATAGCCCTGCTTTGTGCCATACGCTGCTCCCTAGCCTGACACATGTTAGCCTCGATGCTGCACATATGGTTTTCCTGGGTCCAGAGGGTCTCTACAAGCAAATTGCGATAAGACGCCACATCTGGAGGAAAGACGAGAGGCCCGTAGTCTCCAATCAACGTCTTCCTGGCCTGGTAGAGTTCAAGACGATGGTCCGCAAACGTGCTATTCACCATAAGGATCGTCTTCGCCATGCAATCCAGGAATGCTGAAGTACTTCGGAGGACGCCGACCCCCCTTTCAAGGTCTCTCTTAGCATACGCTTTCTGTGTGGCCTCCTCATTGTCATCACGGCGCTGCCGCTTGCCATCATAAGAGTCACTCTCTGGCTCGATCCCCCCACATTCTCCTCCTCCTCCTCCTCTTCCCCCTCCTCCTCTTCCTCCTCGTCATCCTCCTCCCTCGCGCGCAAGTACTGCTTGGGTTGCCGCAGCCGTTTTGGCGCCAAACCCTTCCTGAGGAGCTTGCAATCCTCTGTTTTCTCTCTTCGAGTCTGACTGTCTGAGAGCATGGCGCCCAGGGGCCAGGCTTCTTCTAAGAGGGCGACCCCCAAGGCGGCTGGCGCCCAGCCGCCCGCCCGCGGCCGCGGCCGCGGCCGTGGTGGCCGGGGCCGCGCCGACGACGCGAAGGCGGAGCCGCCGGCGGCGGAGGTCAGCGGCGCCGCGCCTGGGCTGGAGGACGCGCCCCTCGACAGCGTCGCGAGGGGGACAGGCGGAGTCGGCGCGAGAGGCGTGGCGGCCGGCGCTGTCGCAGCCAGCCTGGGTGGGAGCCTCGGCAGCGTCGACAGTCTTGTCACGGACGAGGGGTCGCCTTCCTCGGTGCGGTCGCAGTCCAGGCAGGCCCCTGGTGCGACTGCCAGCAGCTCAAGCGGAATCACGCAAAGCATGAACAACTCTCTGATGAGCCGCGTCACGGCGGCCAGGCAGATGATCGTGGGCCACCAGGACATGGGCAACGTCGGCGCGAGCCTTCCGCTGCCGCTGCCTTCGCGCGAACAGACAGACGTCAGCCTGACGTCAACGATCGCGCCCTTCGATAACGATACCAGCCAGGCGTGCCTGAATACAGCTAAGACGCACGGCCCAGTTGGATTCAACATCTTCCAGTTGGACTTGCACGGCAACCCCGCGAAACGGGCCCACACGAATCTCAACAAGCTGAACTCTCTGATCGACGTGGTCTACCAGAACGGATTCAAGGGCAATTTCCCCTCGGCGTTCACGGCGACGGTCAGCATCACGGACCCTGCCGTTCCCATCGCGGATCTGTTCGGCAGCTTGGTGACGGCCTCCCCCCCCGAGATCATCTGGGCCGTCATCATCGGATCGGCCAAGCTTCTCGAGACCAGCCCCACGCCGGAGCATGTGGCCATGCTGAAGCGCGCGCTGATCACCTTCCCAGTCACCTTCAACGTCGTCGACGGAGGACCGCCGGGGCAGCAATACCCCGCCCGAGTGCGCTCGTGCATCACGGGCGGCCTTGCCTCCACATGCCCTCTGTAGATTGGGTTTCACATGTTTTTGATATATCAGGTTTGTATGTTGTTGCGTTGTTGCTTTAATGTCGTTTTTGGCTACTTCAAGCATCGAGTGAAAACGCAGACTAGATGCAACTTTGCCCAGGGCTTGTTATTGGTTTGCGCGTGATGTATGTTCGGCACGTCTCCCAGGAATGGACTCGTACTGGGCGGCCCATGGGTTGCGCGAGAGCATCGCCGGCATGGGTGACGCGGTCAAGCGCGCGGCAACGCAGAGATTCTTCGACGTCATGGAGAGCAAGGATGTGATCGAGACCTCTGTCGGGCATGAGGTGGGCGCGCAGAAAACGGCCAAGATGTGGGCCGAGAAGGTATCCATGGCACCGAGCTCAGAGAAGATTTCGGACACGTACGTGGACGCTTGCTTTACTGTGGGGGCCAGGCTCATGAACAACCCCTATACGCAGAAGATCGCGGTGGAGGCCGACTCTACTGGGGTGACGCCTTTCGACAGCATTTACAAGTACGAGGCAGTGGTGAAGAGGGCGCAATCGAGTAGCCTGATCCACTGGTGCACTGCTGGGCTGCTGGACCTGGTGACCTCCAAGATGACATCGGTGGGTGAAATCAGCCTTCGCCAGCTGACTGGTCGGGGACTCCCAGGGGGGAAAGGACTGCTAGACCTGCTGATTGCCAAGAACGAGCTCGGGCACTGCTTCATCACGAAATTTCGGGCGATGGGTCTCAACGCAGGGGCGCTCCAACGGATGGAGGCATGGTCAGTCGGGCACGACGCGTGCCGCACCATGGTCGGGTACAAGGCTGGCGAGAAGGACGTGTCCTGGCGCACCGCTATGAAGCAATCCTCTAAGTTGGCCATTTCCGTCTTCGAGGAGTGCCTTTTCAAGGTGGACTACGATTTGCAGATCAAGCAGCAGAAAATCCAGGGCTCGCCGGTGGGGGAGATTCTCGACAGGTCCCCGTTGAAGGAGAAGATCGACGCCATCTACACGGCCCTCGTGGCGGAGGGAGACGCTGTGCCGCAGGATGACGCCACCGAAGCCACGATGCAGGACCTCGTGGACTCCGACGAGGAGGATGAGTTCACAGGGGACCCGATCAAGAGCAAGCTGACGGATCCCAAACTGCAGGATGCGCTGAAACCCTTTTCGAACTTCGTGAAGAACAGATACAGCCGAGTTGTGAAGCTCATCGTGGACCCTGGCTCCCCTACAGGCGTGGCGGAAGCGCTTTCAACGTGGTGGAAGGGGCTCGATATGGAGCTTGGCAGCGACCAGAACGTCGTCGTCATCTACGACACCAAGCTGTCTGGGCACCCGAATGCTCGCGGGCATCTCCGCATTAATCATTTCAGGGACCAGCACTACGACCGCATGATCAAAGGATCGCTGGCTGCCCTGTGTCGCGACGATCAGCCGGACGATGAGATGCCCTGGAACGTAATCTACAACATCTTCGACGGCGGAGTTCACGGCAACGAGCTGAAGTTCGGCAAGGCCTTCCAGGGCAAGGATGGGAAGGCGCTCAAGAAGGATAAGCGCATCCTCTTCCTGCAGACCAGCGAGAAGTCCTTGAAGGAGACTAAGGGCAACTACTCTGGTGTCTACGGGCTCCCCACGATGGAGTTCGTTTTCCAGTTCAGCAAGGGCTCCGAGATCCCCGAGAAGAAGAAGCTGTACAGCGAGGGCACCAACAAAGACCCAGTGATTGGAAAGTTCGACAAACCAACGAAGACCGATACGCTCACGTGGACGGTCAAGCACAGCGATAAGCCGAGCTTGTACGGTTCGGCGTGGATCCTGGCCGGAGGGGCAGTCGCCGGTGACGATGCCAAAGCCGACCCTGGGCCGAAGGGCAAGGACATGGTGCCGTTCAACTACCATGGCATGAACCCGCACGTCTACGACGAGGTCACCAGCGGCGTGAACGGCGTGGCCAACATCGACCTCACGGGCTGCAACGGGGTGTACGCGATGCACTCGCTGATCAAGGACGCGCCGTACTTCGGAGTGTGCTACACCGAGGAGCAGAAGGTATAGCGGTCAGATAAACTATCTCCTCCACCTCCCCCTCCCCCTCCCCCGCCCTCCCCCCCCCCCCCCGACGGCCCATGGGCTGAGTATTGTAGGGTCTGTGCCATGAGGTAGGATCATGAGTGATGAATAAGAGAAGCTCTGGATTGGGTCTGTTGGCAGGGTCGGGGCAGTTAGCTTTTTGGTTGTTTGTTTTCAGCGATGGGGCCGACGGCGACGACGACGACGTCGACGACGACGACGGCGGCGACGCTGACCCTCACCATCTCGACCTCCAAACCTGCATTCCAAACCTAATGCTGATCCCAATGCAAATCATACCGCCCCTTGTCGTGGCTTGTTTCGTTAGTAACCCTCCACCCCCTTATTAGCTCGGGTTTGCTGTGCCCTGAAGGTTCAGATGGAAAAGTTTCTTCAGAACACGATGTTGGAGCTGATGCACACCCCTGGCCACCCGCTCTTCGACCAAAGCTTGTCTGATATAATCAACAAGAAAGATGCGCCGACGCCGGGCCCGAAACAGCCGTCCGAGGAGGACAAAGTCACGCCCCCGCCCAATAAGAAGCCCAAGACCGAAACCAGTGGGGGCGACTTGCAGAGTGCCCTCGCGGAGAAGCTTGCGACTCTGGATGCGTGAGTGGTCCGCCGGCGCCGTTCGCCCTCCTCTCAGTCTCAGATCCTCATCCTCCTATGGCGCTTCCTCGGCGCTGCTCCTCCCCCTCCTGCTCCTCCTGCCTCCTCCTCAGCCTCATGCAGTCCCCCCTCTTGGCTCTGCATGCTCTAAAGGGGCAGCGATGCGCGACGGTGTAGCAAGGGAGCCCTGAGAGAAACAGCTGTTTCATATTATAGGGCGAAGCACCCCGCATGCGCTGTGATTCAGATTTCGCTCGAAAGACGTTTGGGGAAATAGGTTGCCCTCCAGAGGTAAACCTGAGCAAAAAACAAGTAACCGCGGCCATGGGCCGCCTTTGCCGCTCGAGGAAAATATGATCGTCCTCCTGTTTGGCCCTCCTCGACGGGAAGAAGACGTGGAGGAAAAGGAGAGGAGAGATGATGAGTGAGCGAGTGAGGGAGCGGGGCGAGGATGAGGAAATGAGGAGGATATGAGGAGGAGGTGAGGAAATGAAACGATGATAAGGAGGAGGAGGAGGAGGAGGAAGGAGGAGGGAGGGCGGAGAAGGAGGGGCGCGCCAACGGGCCTTATTTCGAGTTCGTCTTCACTGCGCAGGCCGCCCGCGCTTTTCTGCAGCCGGGGCCCTTCCGGGAGGAGGTGGAGGAGGACCTCCTCCTCCTCCTCTTCATCCTTCTCCTCCTCCTCCTGCCCCATTCCATTCGTTGTTGTTGCCCAGCCGAGCGGGGGGCGCTCTTTCTCGTCGAGTCTCCCTCCCCTTTCAGGTCTCCCCCCAGTTGCTTCCTCCACTTCCTATGTTCTCTGGCCTTATCCCCCGTCCCCCTCCGCCCTCCTCCGCGTCGCCACTCTCGTACTCGTCGTCGTCATCGTCGTCGTCTGTCTTCCATCTTGTTGTTGGGCGTCTCTAGGTTGATGCCGCATGCTGCAGCCGTTTATGCCCAATGTGTTCAGGGTTGTTGCGGCCGCAGACAACTCAATGCCAACATGGATTTGGATTGGGGACTTGCAATGACGAGCGCTCCGCCGACGACGGGCGGCCGGGCACCCGCACAGGCCAAAGCTAAGCAGTCGGCCAAGAAAACCATTCAGAAGAAGCCAGCGGCTGCTAGCATCCACCAGCGGCCAGCGGCTGCGTCTAAGTATGCCAGGGGCCTTCCTACCGCGTCTAAGGGCAACTTCAATATGCCAGGCGTCACCCTCGTCGGCTCGATCTGCTCGGGCATGGGGACGGATCATTGGGCGCTCGATGCGATCCGTGGCTACGCGTTTGAGCACGTGTTCTGGTGCGAGAAGGACAAGAAGGCTCAGGAGTGGTTGCGGGCGAACGTCTATGTTGCCTATGAGTTTGATGACGCCACCAACGGCTTCGTGGACAATGCGCCCTACGTGGATATCCTGACCACTGGATTCCCGTGCCAACCCTTCAGCCTAGCTGGCCAACACTTGGGCACTGGTGACCCAAGAGGCAACGTCGCGAGGTACATCATCCAATACATCGAAAAGCATCAGCCTCGCGTGATCTTGCTGGAGAACGTGCCGGGCTTGGCGTCCAAACACAAGAGTACGCTGGACACCATCGTGAGGAAGATCAAGGCCATCGTTGACAATACAACGGGGGGGACGTGCTACGACGTGTTCATAGACGCGCTCAACTCACTCGACGTCGGATGCGTGCCACAAAATCGAGAACGTGTCTAAATCGTGGCCGTCAAGCGCATGGGCCGGAATGCCATCAAGTTCGACTGGCCAACGCCTGTGGCGCCGCTGAGCTTTGACATTATTTACGACTACCCGCGCCCGCCTGTCGTGGATTACAACGCCTACCCCATGGAGATGTTCAGCCCTATGGTGCAGCGCCACATCTCGCAAGCCTTGGAGCGCATCAAAGCCAAGGCCGATGATGAAAACAAGTCAGCGACGGATTGCGGCGTGATCGTGGATATGGGCAGCACGAAACTCAACATGGCAATCGGCTACTCCCCGTGCCTCACCGCTACCAGATGCAAGGGCCGCTCCTACATGGACCTGCAGACGGCGAAACGCTTGACTTGTAAAGAGATGATGCGGCTGCAGGGCTTCACCAACGACGAGATTGCTGGCATGGATTTATCATCGCATTCGGACTGGGCACTGGGCTCCATGATTGGCAATGGCTTTACTAAGACGGTCATCCAGCGCATAATGAAGGCAGCAATCACGGCTGCCGAGAGGCCGTTCTGAGATGTTGGTGGACGGCGCTAGGGCACTACGCAACAATTAAGATGCGCCTGGCCATTGCCGGCGGGGGCGCATGCGTCTCGACGTTGGTCTCAGCAACTGGCGCTCTAGGAGGCCCTCAGACGCCTCCGACTGGGGATTGGAAACATTGCAACATGCCTGTCTCGTCGCGTCGTCGTCGTCGCCGCCGCCGCCGCCGCCGCAGCCGCCGCCGTCGCCGCCGCCGCCGCCGTCGTCGTCGTCGTTACGCTCCCTCCCGCTCCTCCTGCCTCCATCCCCTCCTCCACTTCACCCTTATCCTCCCCTCCTCCTCCGCGGACCTCTGTCCGACCTGGATCCCCCTTTTCTCTCGCCCTCCTCCTCCTCATCCTCTTCCTCCTGGTCCTCCTGCCTGAGCCTGGGTCCTTCTCCTCAGAGCCTCCTCCCCCTCATCATCATCCTGGGGGCGCCGTCGGTTTCTGCCAGTCGGGAGCGCCGCGCCGATATGCGCGCCCGATTCCTGCCAGTCGGGGGCGCCCCCGATGCCTGCCAGTCGGGAGCGCTCCCGATTTCTGCCAGTCGGGAGCGCCCCCGATTTCTGCCAGTCGGGGGCGCCCCCGAAGCCCCCGATTTCTGCCAGTCGGGAGCGCCCCGAAGAGGCTCCGACTGGCAGAACCGATTTGCTGGCCAGCACATCGGTTCTGCCAGTCGGGGGCGCCCCTGACTGGCAGAACCGATTTGCTGGGGCACGGCATCTGCTCAGCACATCGTTTCTGCCGGCCGCCAGGGGGCCCAGCAAATCGTTTCTGCCAGTCGGTGGCGCTCCTGACTGGCAGAACCGATTTGCTGGCCAGCAAATCGGTTTTGCCAGCCAGAGCCCTTTTCGATCAACCCCTCATCGCTCCCTACTTGAGGGGGTCGGGAGCTCCCTACTTGAGGGGGTCGGGAGTGCTTTGCACTCAGTTCGTCAACCAGTTTCCCCAACCAGTGCTTGCGCCCTGTGAGAGGCCCCCTCCCCAAGTTTCAAACTGCGCCTGCAAGACCGCGTCGCCGAAGGCCCCGCGAAATGTTCCCCAAACAGTGTTTGCACCAGAAACAATGACAGTGAAACGACGTGGCTGCCACCTCATCCCTCCCCCTCCTCCTCCTCCGTAGCCCATTTTGGCTAAGGCATCTCGTCTCGGCGAGGCTAACACTGCTGTGTATCTGTATATCCATTGACGAAGAACACGCCACTCGTCTCGCCATGGCTGATTCTCAGTATCAGGGCCTGACTGATTCTCTCGCAGGGGAGCTCGCCGAGGATTCCCAAGTTGGGCATGGATCATCATTGCATTTCCACGGCCAGGATGGCGATACCCTACCGCAGTTCAGCCATCGCGACTTCTTGGATGAGACACAGCCTGAGGAGTTGCCCGAGCCTGAGCCGCAGGCGCCACCGTCGTCTCAGGCGTCCCTGGCGTCGCGCCTTGTCCCAACTCCCTTGCGCGTGGTGGGCCCTGTGATCAGCCACAAGGCGGCGCGTCACTCGGTGATTGACAAGACGATCGTCGAGGTCGAAGACGAACCAGATCCGTCGGCAGTGGCAGCCATCAAGTCGCCGCCACCACCGGTGGCGACGCAATCACCGCCGCCAATGCCAGCCACCCACCAGTCGCCGCCGCAGGCAGCTTCGGCGGCCGCTAAGCCCAAGCCGCTGACGCCGCCGCCGACGCCGGCGACGGCCGCCACGGCGAAGGCATCGGGGGGCGCGGCGCCAGGGCCGCCGTCGGTGACAGCCGCGTCGCCGGCGCCGCCGGCGGTGAAGCCGTCGCTGCCTTCAGCGGCGACGGCGGCCCCAGGCCCAGCATCCTTGCCGCCGCCCGATGGGGCCGAGCAACGGGAGCTGCTGAGGAGGCGATTGACCGTCGACGTCGGCAGCGGGGCATCGGCGGCGGCAGGCCCAGCGCCGCGGGCACCGCCGGTGGCGATGGGCAGGAAGCGCCATGCCAGCGACGAGGAGAAGCAGCTGGCCAAGACGGCGGCGAAGCTGATCCGCGGCGAGCCTCGCGAGAGGCGCGCCGCCATCCAGGTGGCCCACGTCTACGACAAGCGCAGCTCCATGCCGCACAATGTCCACGAGGTGTTTCGCATGCTGTGGCAAGAGAACGTCCGTGAAGGTTTCGTCGAGGGCTCGAAGAACGTCGTCTTCTCTGTGAACTACAAGATCGAGGGGAGGCAGGCTCAGGAGTCCATCGGAGACCAGCAGTATTGATTGCGGCATCGAGACGGGGAACAGCTACACCAGATAGCGCAGTACGTAGTGCACTCTTGGACGGCGAGAGGGTGCCAGACGCGCATGCCCGCAGCAACGCATTATTTGATTGCCTTGGTTAATCTTTCATGTTGCATGCAGCGTGTGACGTACAGTTTGAAATTCTCTGCCGCTGAGCGGCGCAGCGAACCAGGTGCCGGGAGATAATATGACACCGCCAGAACCATCTCATCCTCATCGTCATCATCATTTCCATCCTCATCATCACCATCGTCAATATCACCACCATCATCATCGACAGCCTCGCGCCCCCTACCTTTCAAGCCCCGGGGGCGCAACGAACAACGACTCAACAACAACCAGCAACCGACGCGCGAGTTAATGTTGTGTCTTGGGGCCTCTTGGCCTATGTTGGAAGCCGTCTTGAGCACTCGTAGGCCATCCTGGGCCATCTTGCATGCCATCTTGGGCCCTCTCTCGGAGCCATCTTGGGCCATCGTAGACGCTCTGACCCCGCGCGGCGAACGCCCCCGAACACCTCGGGGAGGGGCGGGGGAGAGTGAATACGTTCTGGGAGAGGAAAGAAGGACTTCGCCAGACCACCTGTGCCCAAAAGGCTGGTGGGATACATGATGGACCCCAAACAGTGGATTCCTACGAGCAGGCCCCCCAAAGAGTAATGCGGGTGGACCCCGAACAGTTCTTGCCGGCGTGGACACCATACAGTGCGTTGAACGGGCAACATACAACAGCCGACAGACGTACAAACGAACAAACGAGCAGCAACAGACACATCGCAGCAATACTGGCTCAGACAACCGAGCTGCGAGAGTCGTCTGGATACTGGATCAACGACTTATGACGACTCTCATTCCAGGATCCAACATCTCATTTGTTGACAAAGTGACGTGCTATTGTGCATCTAAGACGACTTGGATCCGTATCAGCGCCCCTCGGGGAACGAACCCGAACTACCCAGATGGGGTCGAGGTTGGCAAGGTCGTGCAGGCCATCAAGGATGACATTTCGAGTTACATGAATGCCACGCTCTTCGTCTACCCAATTCGCGACGGGGCCGCGTCGAACGACACGGTGGAGAATTACGACCCGCCGGGCGAGCCCAGCGGCGTGTCCCCTCTCTGGGACGAGTACGTGGTCCACAAGGGGACTCGCCTGTACATCTCCACCACGGAGTTCATGTCCGTGGGCAACTCGCCGCTGTCCCCGATTTCAGAAGTCGCTGGAGTTGACGTCGAGCCGTACCTGAAGTACCAGATGTACATCCAGGATCTGCTGAAGTGGGACACGATATTCGTGCCCAACCCAGCCTTTGGCGTTAAGGATCCTGGGGAGGAGGACCTGTGCACTACAGCGCTGATCGTCAAGAGGTGCTTGGTGTCAACCCTGGGCCACCCGAAAGGCGCTGTGAACGACCTTCGCCTGTTCAAGAACTCCAAGGGCTACGCGAAGAGGGATCCTATCGTTCACAATCAGGTCTTATGGCCCAACCCGTGGTACTACGTCGTGCTCAATCCATCTGCGAAGCCCTGGAGGTGCTTCGATGATAAGGTGGCTGATCGTCAATGGCCATCGCCGGAGGAGGGTGACGCCGATGCCTGCGACCCAGGCTGGGAGGATTGTGGTGATGTCGAGCCTACTGCTTAGTTGGCTTAGCATAGCTGACCTGCGCGACAGTGACAGGCACGGTCAGTAAGCTTTTCTTTGCTGTAAGAGCTCACCTTGCGGGCTGACGCCTGCCCAACTCAGAATTCTCAGCACGACCGCGTTGCTTTTGCAACACCGATGCCTCAACGAATGAAAAACACATCGTCATTCCTCGCATCATCCTCCGCTATTTCCCCTTGACCGCCCTCCACGACGATAACGACGCCACGACGATAACGACGACGATAACGACGACGCGAGGGACAGCGAAATATTGGGAGAACGGAGGGGTCGGATGAGGAGGCGGCCGGCGGCCGGCGGCCCGCGACCGCCGCCCGCCTTATTTCGACTTCGCCTTCACTGCGCAGGCTGCGCCGCGGCGTGCCACCCCGCGCCGCGCGCCGCCAGGGGGCGTCGTCATCGTCGTCTTCGTAGTCGTCGTAGTTTTGCATTCCTTCCCCCCCTCCTCCTCATCCGTCGCCGTCGCCGTCCCGCTCCCCTCCTTCTTCTCCTTCCTTGCGCCCTCGCCTTGTGAATCATGTCCCTGTGCCCGCTCCTATTTCCACCTCCTCGTCCTCCTCCTCGCCACCTCCCTCCCCGCTCTCCATCCCCTTCCTCGACGTCGGCGCAGTGGGGGTCGAGGTCCCCGCGCGACGCGATGCGCGCTTCGTACATGCCTCGTGAAACCAACTAGACATCGTGCGATAACCAGTGCCCCTCCCGTGTGCCCTACACGCGTCTTCTACGCACTTATGGCAAGATCATTGTCGACGCATGGGCCTCAAACAGTTTAGTCGCGCAGCGGCTGCAGCACATAGTTCAGAATTGTGGTGATACAACAGGCATTAAGTGCAAGCGCTGCCTGGGGAATGATAACGTGGCCTCACTGCTCGTGCTCCTGCTCGTTTCTGCTGCTGCTGCTGCCCAAGCGTAGCCGTTTTGGCTATAAGATGGTGAAGCCTCAGCGGTTTAAACCTCCGAGCACGCTCACCAAAACGAGATGGCAGAATAAATTTCTCTTATGCTCCGAGCAGCCGAAGCTGGGGTCTTGGCTGTTTTTCAAGGAAGGCGGCGTTGGTTGCAAAGCGTGCCACCTGAGAGACTCTCAAGAAGAATTTGGGAAAGCCGTTGCCCGGTACAGAGTGGAGCGCTTTGAGGCGCACGCTCAGTCACAGGCACATAAGGATAACGTGGCTGCTTTGCTCAAGTGTCCCCATTGCGTTGGGATTGCAGACGAGCCGAGGCGCGAGCGCGCAGCGCCGACCAAGTCTGAGTTTCTGCAAGTGCTGCAAAAACGAGCGCAGGGAGGCCCTCTCAAAGCCATCAGGGGCATTGGCCACAGCAAGAAAATCATGAAAATGCAGTTCTGTCTAGCAGAGGGGCTCAGGACAATAGATCGCGAACACATTCGCAAATCGAGTTCTCTTGTATTTCATGCTGATTCGAGAAAGCACAGGTTCACTGTAAAGTTCTCCGCTGGTAGAATTGACAATCTCTGCGTTCGTCGAGGTGTGTTTGGTCATTCGGACTTTGTGAAGATCAAGGCCCATCAACCCGATGCTGCGAGCGCATATGGAGAGGCACTGCAACAAACTATGACAAATTTCTGCACAGCTGGCCACGGGGCTCCTTATCTGGCCAAAGGCGGACCTCAGTCGCGTTTCGATCGAGACTTGTTCGAGCACATCAGGTACATACATGAAGATTTCGATGCAGACGCTGATCCTACTACCCAGGCGTGTGGAGACATGGTGACGAATGCGTTCCACGACAAGCCTGACTCGCTACTGCCCCGCACAAAGCTTCTGATGAAGGACGTCGCGCACGCGGGAAGGAGGACCGCCCGAACCGTCCGAAACTCGCCCTGCCCGATATTTGTTTGACCTTCCCCTTAGCCCCGTTGAAACCTGAGGGGCCCCGTTGGACCTAAGGATTTTGTGTTGGGGCTTGGGTGTTTATTTTTGGTTGGAGTGGTGCCATGGCAAGGTTTTCTAAATAATGTGTCCCCAATTCTGCCCGCGAGGATCTTGGAGCGGCCATGGGACGCAATCGAAGCGATCAAGACCATCGTTGACACCATCATCATGGATCATTCATCGGTAATCCAGCGGCTTAAAAACAGTGACGCGATTCAGAGATTGTTCCAGCAATCGATTGGGCAGAATCCAGAGAATGTCGAGCTCGCCCACGCGAGGAACATGTCGAACGCCAAGCATCGCTTTGACTCTGCCCTGCGGCCCCTGATTCGCTTCATTGTGTTTTTCGATGAGGTATGTTCGCTCGCTAAGAAGGTGAGCATCCTGCGGCACGGGGCCGAGTTGGCCAAGGACTTCAACGCTTTCATCGAGTTCATGTCTGGGCCAAATGGGATATCACAAGCACTGCTCATTGGGCTCATGGCGGAGGCCGGTGAGATATCAATCGAGTTCATCAGGTTTCTGGATTCGGAGGCGTGGGACGCTGCTGACCTGAACTATGCCCTCGCTAAGTGGGCACGTAGAGTACATGTTCTGTTTATGCAACGGCAAGCCTTCTCATTGCCGAAAACGTGGTCTAAGATGCTATACGACAAGCTTGCTAAGCCAAAAGTATTTCACATCAATGGCATCCCTCACCAGATAGGGTGGGCCGGAGCTTTGCCGCAAGCTGCGGTGGCCGATGCTTATCGACACGTTCACGCTTGGGTTTCTTTGGCTATCTCTGTCATTCACGCCGAATTTCCTGCGTGGAGCGTTTTACAATCGTTTGCGATTTTCAATCCAGACCGCATTTGCAGTATTACAGGAATCGACCGAGATGCATGCCTCCCTCGTTTGGCTAAGCTGCTCAACTTGCCCGCGTATCACGTGAAGTGCCAGTACGACGCCCTCCTACCAGTTGCCGTGACAAAGCTGAGTGTGCCTGACTGCGGAACCACGTTCGACGTGTGGCGCGATATTCTTCTAAACTGTGGTGGCAGACACCGTGAGCTCAGAGAGGTGGTGCTGCGACTTGGGACATGGAGCGGCATGACTACATCTGGAGTGGAGCACGTGCACAACATGCAAGAATGGTTGTTGGATAGAAGACGCGGTAGCCTGAACGAGTCCGTCGAGAACGACGAGATGAAGCTCGTCAACGACCTGGATGCCAAATCGATCGATATTGTCTGCGACCTCGCTGCAACTGTGTGGGCTCATTTCTATGGGTCGCCACGCACAACGGATTTCACCAAAGTGAGCGGTAACGCAGGCCAGACGAGAACCTCGAACAAGAGATCTCCAGCGGGCCTGGCCCGGGAGCGTCGGGACTCAGTCGCGAAGGCATGCCGACTAGTCGATGATGAGTCTATGCCGACCTTGGGGGACATGCAGCGAGATGCCACATTATCTGCTGCCCCAATCTGGGACGCCGCTATGACAACTGAGCTCCGATTCAATGAGGATAAGCGAACGGCCAATCTCATAGCCGGCATTCGGGACAATGTTGTCCTAGATGCAGAGACGATGGCAGGCGATATACCTCTTGAAGCAAGCGTTCGGGAACACAAGATATCGCTTAGAGACGGCCGCTTGCGGGCAGCTGAACGAAAACGGGCTGCAACGGCAAAGCTGAATTTGCAAATTGGGGCAGGGATGTCCGTTTACCTGCGCGCGACAGGCGCAGAGAGGTGTTCGCAGTCAGCATCAGATAAGTGCGCTTCGTTGCAGCTCACTTTGGTGCATAGTGCACTGTTGGCTGATGTTATAGTGAGTTCTAACCCAGGGGGAATGCCAGATCCTATGAATTGGGCTTTGTTTTTGAAAGGTGGCACCGTCTGTACAGAGAGGTTTTTTGCGCATGGGGAAGGCGCCGCCCTCCGATTCCGAGGATGCGTGTCCGTGGGGGGCACTGCCAGGAAACCTCGCTACGTCTGGCTGTCTCAGCGCTTTCAGGCGGAGCACGCGGAGAAATGTTCGGCCATGAGGCAGGCCATGGCCTTGCCCATATCCCATTGGGCTGAGCTTGACAGAGCTCAATGGTTAGTTTACGGACAGCGAGCTACAGCTGCTAAAAATTTGTCGGCGATCGGCGTTGTGGCTGAATCTCAGGCCGACGATGTAAGCGGCGATCGCTTACTGTTCACGCCGACGCAGCTGTACAAAAAGTTTGTGCAGATTGCGAACACAAGCGTTGGTGCCTGCCAGCACTGAGGATGAGTTTTGTGCGCCTTGCGGGGTATAGGTGCACGTGAAAAAAAGCATCCCCTTTCTCTCCTGGTCCTCCCCTCCTCATCATCATCATTATCCTCCTCCTCCTCATCATCATTTCCTCCTCCAGGGGTAGCAGCGCGCGGATGAGGAAAACGACGAGATCGATGATAACGATTATTAGAGCTTCGTCGTCGTTACCATCATCATCATCATCACCATGGCCATCATCATGATCACCATGGTTATCGTCATCAACACCATCATCAACGACCTCTTCATCGTCATCATCACCACCCTCCTCGACAACATCACGACCACCACCATTAATTATCACACATCTAGAACCTGGGGGGAACATGTTCGAACTATCATTCAATTCGATCTTGTCATTTTGTGCCCCATCGGGGCCTATCGCGGGATATCCACCCGTCTTGGGTCTAGGGTGCTCGGGGGCTCTCAGGGGTGATCACGCGAGCCTGGCATGCATGGGCCCCGTATTAGCCTTTCTTGTCGAGTGTTTGCGTGATGTCGCTGGCGCGGGCGTGCGCCGCGGCCGCCGTCCGCCATGGTGGCTCCCAGGCTCCTCAGGCCGGCTATAGTTCGCGTGATGCCGCCGCCGCCGCCGCCGCCGCCGAAGGCGGAAGCGGCCGCAGCAGTCCCAGCAGCGGCGGAGGAGGCGGATGCGATCGATAACTTCGCAGGCGGCGCATCGGCGGCAGACGCGGTGGCGCCGGAGCCGCTCGCTCCTCGTGCCAAGTGGACGTCGAGGCCATGCCCCGCGCAAGCCTCTGATACGGTCGGCACCAGCGCGCGCGCGGGCTCGCGTTCGCGTTCGCGCGAGCGGGCCGCGGCAGACGCCTGCCCTGCCGTGCTGCCGCATCGTCCGATGCCTATGCCGAAGGTCTGTCAGCCCAAGTTCCTGCCGCCTAAGTATCCTTCCAAAGCCGTGGCCATCGCTGCGTTGGCGAAGGAGCCACCGCGGCCGGCAAGGCAGAAACCTTGGGAAGCGCTCAGGGCTGCGCTGCGTCGACAGAAAAAGATGGAGACGGCCGATGGGGGTACGAACATGGCAGATGGAGGTACGAAGAGGGAGGCGCGAACATCTGGACAGACACCTGGACGCCCCAAGTGCTTGTACTATCAGCTGTGCGAGGACGAGGTCCAGTGCAGCGGCAACAAGCAGTCTCGGATTGTGCGGCACGTCTTCCCCTTTGGGAAATTCGGGGACATCTGCTGTCAAGAGTGCTGGAACAATGTTACGAGTCATGAAGGTAAGACGTCGCTCAGGTGCCAGCTGCTCGGGCATCCGAAGTGCACGCAGATGGTTCCAGACTCAGACTCGTTGGAGGACCAGGAACCAGATCATATTTGCATTGGCACCGAGGAGGACAAGCTCGTGCAGCACGTGTACAAAGGGGCACTCCTCGACGTGTACTGCGTGACGTGCTGGAATGGGTTCAAGAAGCGACCTGAATGGCATGATTTGCAGTGCGCTAGCGTGGCCGATTGAATTTGGTTGTGAGTGTTTTCAGCGCGCATTTGGCGCGAGCCGGCATAGCACCAGCGTTTGATTCGTGTGGCTGGGAGTGGGCCAAAAACATATCATCGCCATCCACATCGAACATAAACAACGAGACACACCAACAACACCAAACACAATGCAAATCACAGACACACACAAAACCAACACAACGAACCACATCACTAAACATGCAACCTATCACACAACAACACACAGTACGCACCACACACACAGAGCAAACCAACAAACAACCAGCGGCATTCAACAACCACGCATTCAAACCAACAACACAATAACAATACAAACAACACACAAATAACTAACACTCATGCCGATAATGCCTAACACTCATGCAGAAGCGCGCGTGTGTTGATGTTGTGTTGCAAGCTTGTATGTTCTGTGTTTTGTTCGTTGCCATTTTTTGTTGTGTGTGTGTGTGTGTGTGTGTGTGTGTGTGTCCGCGTGCGCGCGCTGGAACATCGAAATCTTCGGCGAAACGGCGATTTTTTAGTAAATTGCGAGGACGTCTTCGGCGAAAGCGCGAACCTTGAACGTCGAGCGCGCGGTGTCTCAATACACTGCGATGAAGTAAGTCCCAAGGAAGGGCGCGAACCCTACGTAAATTGCAAAGAAGTCTCAAGCAGGCGGGGGGCGGTGTTGTTTTAGTCATGGTGCGTCTGCCGACAATGATGATGTAGACGGCGTTTGGGATGATGTAGACGACAACAATGGGAATGATCTTCTCTTACATAGTCATATATGATGCCCACGGTGGTTTGGATAATCATGGATGGTGATGATGGCGATGATGGAGACGATGGTGATGGTATGGTGGTGATGGAGGTGGTGATGGTGATGGTGACGATCTGATCATGGTGATGGTGGCGATGACGATGAAGATCAATGATGAAGGCGATGATGATGCAATGCTGATGATGGTGGGTATGGGATACATGTGATACTTTTTAATGAAGACGATGATGACGATGCTGACGGTGACGATGATGATGATGGTGATGATGATGACGGTGATGATGATGGTGATGATGCGGCGGTGCTGATGGTGGCGACCACCGCCAAGGGTCGGGCGACATACCCCCCCTGCTATGGCCAGCCAAGAGTTGCAGGCCTGCGCTTGCTTGGCCTTCGTTGCAGTGACCGGCTTTCGGGCGCAGCTCTGCCCTGCAGCGCCCAGCGCAGATGCCTCCTTCGGCCGGGGCGAGGTTGTCCGCGGCAATATCTTCTGACCTGCCACAAGAAATGCGGCCGCGCTCCGAGCACGGCGGCTGGCATGCTCGTCTCAGCGACTGCCTCCCGCCTGTGATTCTGAGCCGCGGGCGTCCGTTTGGCCCCGAGCTGACCCAGCTGCGCCGCGAGACAGGGCCTCCTCCTTTGGAGCTCCCCATCGCGCCGCGCTGAGCCTGCGAGCTGCCGGCGGCACTGCGTTTTCGGCTGTCTTACAAGTGGGAATTTCGCACTCCACGTCACAGGGATATCCTTGATTACCGCGTTCAGGGGTCTAAGCATAGATTGTTGCATTCGCCGCCCCGACTCTCGGATCCCCGTTCTCCCGGGTTCCCCTGTGGCACCAGGCGCGGCCGCCCGCGGTGGGAGCAACAGCCCTGGTCTTCTCCATGTGATGAGCACATGCTTGCCTTTCCTTTTGGGGGCGGGCTCTACGTGGGTGGGCTTTGCGTCCCGACCGATGTCCATCGCGCGGACGGCCCGGCGCGCAATCGCCCCGCGCCCGATCTCGCGTCGAGCCCCCATGGCTGTCAGGGGTGAGCGAGGAGTGATTCGAGCGATTCGACGTGACTGTGGCTGCCGATGCTGCTCCCGCTTTCCCGACCTGTTTGCGGGGCAGGCTCGCTCTGCTGGTCCTGGCTCGCGGGCTTGCCGCGGGCGCGGGCGCGTTCGGGCCCTCCGCGGTCCGCCCCCAGGGGCAGCCGGCCCCGGGCCGCTCGCGAGACGTCGGGAGCCTCGAGACGGGGGTCAATGCAAACGGGGGTCAGCCAGGGCACCGGATCCTGCAGGATCCTGCGAAGACCCCCTCTGGCTGACCCGGGTTAGCGAGCCGCTCGTGGCCGCGAGGCGGCCGCGCATTTTGGCTGACCCGGGTTTGCGAAGACCTGCGCTGCAGTTTTTTTCCCCTGCATTGCAGTTTTCTGGTTTCCTTCTGACCCGGGTCTGGATTGACCCGGGTCAGAAGATCCCCGAAGACGCGGCGGCCCACGACGCCAGCAGCTCGCCCAGACCCGCTCCGCGAGAGCTTGCGCCCCGCGACCCTCGCGGCGCGATCCGGTCCGCAGGGCCGCGGCGGGCGGCGGGCCCTTCAGGAGCAGGCCGTGGCCGCTCCGGAGGCGCCCAGCCTGGCCAGCGGTTCGCCAGCGTCTGCGGCCGCCGGCGCCTCCGCGGCGCCGACCGCGGCGCCCGCCGCGCTCTTTCCACGGCGCGACGCGGCCCCGTGGACTCGACCGTTGGTTCGCGGGGCTCGGCCTCGCCCTCGTCGAGCGACGTGGCTGCCGCTGTCGCGGCGGCGTCGCCCGGAGGCGCGGGCCGACCCGGGGGTCCTTTCCTCCCCGAGAGGGCAGTGTGTGTTCTTGGCGTTTCCGTGGGCCCAGGGAGACGGCGCTCCAATCCCTCGGACCGCCCGTCCTCGGGCACCGCGACCGGCGCGACGGCCGGGAGGGGCGATGATCGCGTTGGACGCACGCGACGCCAGACGCGACCGCATCGAAAGCCGTTTCTGGCGCCTTGCTGGGGACTGCCGCCCCGACTCGGCCGCCGCCGCGGGCCCTGCCGCTCAGCAGCGGTTCGCGCGGCTCTGCGATGCGCTCCTTGGGCCCGCAGCTGTCGCGCGCGCGGTTGACCGCGCCGTGCTCGCGTCAAACGCGAGCCCCGCCTCGGGTGCGGCGGCCTCATGGGGAGCTCCACCGAGGGCCCCCACTGGCGGTGTCCGCATTCGTTTCCCCCCACCCAGTACAGCGATTCGTGGCCCCAATAGGGAGCTCCACCGAAGGCTCCAGTGCCGGTGCTCGCATGCGTTGCCCATACCAACAGCGCTTCATGGCCCAAAAGGAAGCCCCACCGAAGGCCCCAGTGGCGGGGTTCGCATGCGTCTCCTCCGCCCAGTGCAGCGCTTCGTGGCCTCATGGGGAGCTCCACTGAATGCCTCAGTGGCGGTGTTCGCACGCGTCTCCCCTGCAAAGTACAGCGCTTCGTGGCCCAGAGCTCCACCGAATGCCCCAGTGGCGGTGTTCTCATGCGTACCCCAACTCTGTATAGCACTTTGTGGCCCCATAGGGAGCTCCACCGAATGCCCTAGTGGCGACGTTCGCATGGCGGCACCGCTCCATTTCGGCACACCCCTGACACGTTTCGTGGTCCCACATGGGGCGTCACCGAAGGCCCCAATGGCTGGGCCCGCATGCGTCCCCGCCCCATTTCTGCACACCTTTTACACGCTTCGTGGCCCCATTAAGAGACCCACCGAAGGCGATACCACAACGGCGATACCCACAACTGCACATGATTGGGCCCTTCGCCTGGACAGGCCCTCTGCTCCGATCCCGTCGGCCGCGCGAAGCTCTCGGATTCTCCAGGCGGGGGAGTCTCGCAGTCGATGTGTCGCCCCCGGTCCCCCGACTTCCCCACGACAAATCAGAACGCCCCTCCTCTTCCTCCCCCTCCTCATCTGGGCGGCGCGCAGAGGGCGGTAGGGGGAGGGGGGGGGCCTTCTTAGAAACGCTCCTGCTTCTTAGAAGGCGCGGGCCTTCTCTTTAGCTGTAAGGCCGGCGCCCCCTTGAGGTTGCCGCGGCGATCGCGGCGGCCACAAGTCGGGACAGGGTTTTTGTCGAGGTGTGGCATGGCCCCTTCCGGCCCCGCCCCCCCGCTCTGCGGCGTAGACAGTGGCTTCGCAACACGGCCCGCTCCCTCCGTCCCTCGACCCTCGGCGTTGGCGGATGAGGAGGGGGAAGAAGACGAATAACAGTGATATGAGCAATCGTATTAATGATCGTTAAATGAGTAGTAGTAGTAGTCGTAGTAGTAGTAGTAGTAGTAGTAGTAGTAGTAGTAGTAGTAGTAGTAGTAGTAGTAGTAGTAGTGGCAGTGGCAGTGGTAGTGGTAGTGGTAGTGGTAGTGGTAGTGGTAGTGGTAGTGGTACTGGTAGTGGTAGTGGTAGTGGTAGTGGTAGTGGTAGTGGTAGTGGTGGTAGTAGCAGCAGTAGCAGTAGCAGTAGTAGTAGTAGTAGTAGTAGTAGTAGTAGTAGCAGTCGCAGTAGCAGTAGCAGTAGCAGTAGCAGTAGCAGTAGTAGTAGTAGTAGTAGTAGTAGTAGTAGTAGTAGTAGTAGTAGTAGTAGTAGTAGTAGTAGTAGTAGTAGTAGTAGTAGTAGTAGTAGTAGTAGTAGTAGTAGTAGTAGTAGTAGTAGTAGTAGTAGTAGTAGTAGTAGTAGTAGTAGTAGTAGTAGTAGTAGTAGTAGTAGTAGTAGTAGTAGTAGTAGTAGTAGTAGTAGTAGTAGTAGTAGTAGTAGTAGTAGTAGTAGTAGTAGTAGTAGTAGTAGTAGTAGTAGTAGTAGTAGTAGTAGTAGTCGTAGTAGTAGTAGTAGTAGTAGTAGTAGTAGTAGTAGTAGTAGTAGTAGTAGTAGTAGTAGTAGTCGTAGTCGTAGTCGTATCGTCGTAGTCGTAGTAGTAGTAGTAGTAGTAGTAGTAGTAGTAGTAGTAGTAGTAGTGATATTGATAGTAGTTGTAGTAAAAGCAGCCATATAACTCTGAACGCTAATACTAGTCGCAGTAGTAGGAATACTAGTCGTACGAGTAATAACCCTAACAATACCACGACTGAGAACAATAATATTCATATGCACCCTACCACCACTACTACGACGACGACTACGAATAATAATAACAGCAATCATAATAATACGCATCATTGTAAGAGTAATACTACGTAGGAGGAGGGGAATAGGGGAACAGTAGTTGAGAAGGAGGAGGAGGCGGAGGCGGAGGCGGAGGCGGAGGAGGAGGTGGAGGAGGAGGAGGAAGAGGAGATAGCGACAGAGAGTCAAACCATGCTCAACATGGGCTGTCATGCTTTTTAGGCCGGGGTCGATGATATCACGCAACATGGGGATGGCGAAGGAGTATGTGGAGGAGAGTCTCATACTTCGAGCCTGGAGCTTCGGGGGTCGATGCTTTCTGGGCCTCCAGAGGATTCTCGTCGCCACCCCTGGATGCGCCTCGAGATTCTAGTCAGCAGGCGCCCCCAGGAGACGTCTTGGGGCCGAGTTTCGATGCCCAGAGCCCAGACATCCAACGTCTTGACAACAAAAAGGTGGGGCATTGACTTGCGTTGCTGGGGGAATGAATCTGGGGTGTCGAGGATTGCAGGAAAGTGGCCCCGACAGGGCCCCTAGCCTGCCACCGCGGGCCCCAAAGGCGTACGAACAGAGCACTATCCCCTCCCCCCTTCCCCTCCTGATCACCCCCCGCTAGCGAACGCCTGACGGAGGCCCCATACGTCCAGCGTCAGGTCAAAATTCCAGACATATCTTCACCCACATCCTGAGATGGGGCCTTCCGCGGCGTCCCTCATGATATCACGATGACGGTACGTGAGGCGGCGGGTTTTTGCCCTCTTGGGCTTGCGGAGTCCAGTGTTGGGCCCCAGGGCCATCACAAAGGTCGGGCCAGGAGTAGAAGGTGGTCGTGGGAAGGGCCCAAGGTCGAGGGTTGCCAAAAGGTGCCCCTGGCCCAAGGTGCCCCTGGCCTCTCGCGCCATATGGGAGCCCCTGGGACCCCCCGGGCCTCGCGAGGGGTGCTCCTGGAGGCCATGGGGGGCGCCTCCCTAGAAATCCAGGAGGGCACCTTCGGCCAGAGGCACTTCTATAGCAACCCCCGGCAGGTAGCTCGGCATCGCTCGGACGAGTGCGTTTTCTCCTCGGCGAGGACCATCCAGGAGCATCTTGGCTCACCGTGCACGACGACACGCACGACGTCGAGTAATGCACGGGGAACGGACGTCCGAGCAATGGCAAGGTAGGCCAGGGAGGGGCAGGGCTCCGCCCGCCCGCCTCCAAGGACCTCCAGAGGAGGCCGCCGAGGCACGGGGTGCGCGCTGTTTTTTGTTTGCCCTGCCTCGCGGAGCACCTGCTTAGCACCTGCTTCCTCCGGCCTGCCTGCCTCACTCCCTCCCTCGATGTTCCTCCCTTCCTCCCCCCCGTTCCTTTCAGGGTGGGGGCTCCTGAGAAGGGAGGAGGGGGAGGAGGAGGAGGAGGAGGAGGAGGAGGAGGAGGAGGACGAGGAGGAGGAGGAGGAGGAGGACGAGTAGCAGCAGACGGAGAGCGCCAGGAATCGTTTCTATCTGTTCTTCCGCACTCTTGGGAGTAGCTCCTACAGGGGACTGCGATGGCCTTGCCTGCGGTGCCATATGATTACCCTGCTTCAGTCTCGCGAGTCTTGGATGGAGCAGGAGGGCTGTTTGCTCAAGCATTTGCAGGGCTGCAGCTTTCACAGGCCACTTGACTCAGTCAGTCAGTCTGTGTGTCCCTCCCGTTTTTCCCGCCGCGATGCCAGTGCTGCAGTTATTGGATTGGATTGGGTTGGGTTGGTCGCTGGGCAGACTAACGCATGTCACCTTTGGCCCCAGCGCCGACCCAGTCACGCCAACAAGTTCGTTGTAACAGCACCCGCTCATGAAGCCATGCTGAAGGTTGTGCTTCGTGTGTTCTTCGTTGGCCGCGCGACGGCGCTCAAGTTCGCTCGGCCGTTGACCTTGGTCGCAAGCACACGAGCGGCGTTGCCGAGGTGGTAGTGTAGCCGTGCACGGGCCCACAAGACAGACTGCCGGCGGCCACCCCGTGCGCCAACACCAGCAACCCCCTTTGTCTTGGTGCGAATCGTCGACGTGAAACGGAGTCGGACATCTAGGGGGACAAGCAACGACATAATCATACAGACTCGGAGATATTCTTCGGATCGGCGCTGGGGCCCCCTGGCGGCGCCTCTGTCGCCGCCCCTGACGCGCTCCGCGCGCCAGGGAGGGGGATCAGCGCCGATCCGAGAAACCCGCGAAGACCTCTCAAAGTTGTTATGTTTACGTGTGTGTGTGTGTGTGTGTGTGTGTGTGTGTGTGTGTGTGTGTGCGTTCCCCTAGAAATCGGTTTCGGTTGCGGTTCGTGCCCCGTGTGCGCGCGTGGCCAGGACAGCGCGAGCTCCTCTCCCAGCGGGGCCAAAGCTGCGCTAGAATGGATTTCGAGCCAGCCGCCAGGGCTTGCGCGGGGTTCTCCCGCGGTTGTCCTGCGGTTGTCCCGGTGGTGCCGTGGTTGCCCCATGGTTTGTCTTGTCTTTGTTCCGTGTTGGTCCGATGGTTGTCCCGCTATTGTTCCGTGAGTGTCCTGTATATCGTAGTCCCGTAGTTGTCCCGTCCATAGATCGAGGGTGGGGCCGATCGACAGATGCATAGTGAGATCGGGACTGGCTGTGATACAAGGGCCGATAAATAAACATATTAGTAATCCGTTTTTTGTCTGTGGTGGTCCCAGACTTGTTCCTGCGGCTGTCCCATTGTTGTCCCGTCCAGTGGTTGTCCATTGGTTGTCCCAGGGTTGCCTCGTGGCTGTCTCTTTTATAGGTCATGATACCGATCCATCTATTCATAGCGCTATCGGTGCACCGATAGAAAAGCATATCGTCCGTGGTTGTAATGTGGTAGTCCCGTAGTTGTCCCATTGTTTTTCTCGTGGTTGTCCCATGATTGTCTCGTGGTTTTCAAGGTTGTCCCGTGGTTGTCTTGTGGTTGTCCTGCTTGTGTTCCGTCGTTGGCGGTTGATAGTGGCATCGACAGATCGATCTCGATATGTAGTTTTGGCATTGGGATCGGTGGGTAGCTTAAAGGAGCGATACATAGAATATCGACAGAACTACATCCAGATCAATCGACAGTAGTTCGCGAGGCCGATCCGACGCCAATCGCAAACCGAATACTGCACCCATCCCCCTCAACTGTTTATCACCAGAAGGGTGAGTCCGATACCTGCATCTGGGCTGCATCTGGACCTGTCCGACTTGTCCGGCAACCTATTTTTCTGTTTATTTCCCTAGTGTCGCTCACAGTATGAATCCCCCAAGCGGCAATGACGAGGACAACGGAGCGGGCAAGCATCGTGATCCTGAGCGGTGGTTTAAGGACAATGCTAAGAACAAGGGGCAATCGTTTCTCGTCGATGTTTCTGTTGCTTGTCCACGCCGTGTAGGTCCCGAGCCTGCTGGCAAGGGCGCAGAAGCATTTTTCCGCTGAGGGGCAAGATCGAGATCCGCCTCGCGTGGCATGCTTGTCTCGAAAGTTCAGCCTCGCCCTAGCAAGGGCACGGGCTAGGGCAATGATGAGTTGGTGGATGCGGAACGTGCGCGGGGCGTCGGGGCCATAGCCGACGAAGTGCGTGCTCTTCGCTGGCAGAGGTCTGGAAACTATTTCGCTGAACGCAGGCCCCAAGGAAGTAGCATGTCAGAGTTACGGGTTTGTCATAGGCACGGGCAGCGGCGTAGCGTGACATCGAACGTGACAGTGTTCGAGTATGACTCCTGACTCTTGGAGGAGGGGAATGAAGGCATGCTTGAATGACGGTGCGTTCGTCCTGTGTGCATATGGAGGAGGAGTCGGCGGTCCCCTCTCCCTCCTAGTGTGCGTGACACCTTTCTGCGCATTCATCAACACGCTGCCTCTTTGGCAATAGGTTCCGTATTTGCATGCCTCGTCATATTTGGTGATTGTTTATCCCCCCCATCGGGTGTACACCGTACTTTTTTCAATTGAAGTGCCACGGCTCCCGCCTGAGACTTCCTCACAACTTAGCCAGGACCCCCGCTCCTGCCTGAGACTTTCTCGCATTTCCTTACAACGTATTCAGGAAACGCTTTCCGGGCGCTCTTGAGTCGCGCTCTCGATGGAGATTTGTTCGCAATTTGCTCAAGACTAGCGCCCTTTTGTTGGAATTTTCCTCAATTTGCTCAAGCGCCGCGCTCCCGACACTCAGGCACCCAGGAGTGGCGTTCTCGCTTAGGACTCCCTCACTGATTGCTTAGAAATCGGCATTTCGCTGCCCTTCGTGGCCCCGTTGCAGCCCATCGTGGCCCCCTCGCTGCCCTTTGTGGACCCGTTGCAGCCCTTCGTGGCCCCCTCGCTGCCCGTGGCCCCCTTGCACCCCTTCGTGGCCCCCTCGCTGCCCTTCGTGGCCCCGTTGCAGCCCTTCGTGGCCCCCTCGCTGCCCTTCGTGACCCCGTTGCAGCCCTTCGTGGCCCCCTCGCTGTCCTACGTGGATCCCTTGCAGCCCTTGGTGGCCCCCTCGCTGCCCTTCGTGGCCCAAAATATGTATGTCCTTCGTGGCCCCCGCTCGTTCGCGCACGTCGTGGCCCCATATGCATGCCCTTCGTGGCCCCGCTGTCGCCCTTTGTGGCCCCCTCGCTGTCCTACGTGGCTCAGTTGCTATTCTCAGTGGCCCCGTCGTTGCCTTCTGTGGCCCCGCATTATCTGCCCTTCGTGGCCCCCGCTCATTCGCGCTCTTCGTGGCCCCATACGCATTCCCTTCGTGTCCCCGCTGTCGCCCTTCGTGGCCTACTTCGTGCCCTTCGTGGCCCTGCTGTCGTTCTTTCTCTCGCTCTCGCTTTCGCTCGTCGTCGTCGTCGTCATCGCCGCCGTCGTCGTCGTCGTCATCGTCGTGGTCGGTCCCCTGTCCGTCCCTCTTGATGTCGGGCTGCCGCCGATCAGCGCTGCCGCTGGCCAG
>CAUYUJ010002225.1:1048439-1060939 GCA_963575745.1 Prorocentrum cordatum | reverse complement strand
GACTGGCGCCCTACTTTCTTTTGAATTGGCGCCGCTCCCAGCAAGAACAACGCCTCCGCTCGAGGCTTCCTCTCTTTTTCCTGAAGACGGTGCTGTTCCCCGCCGCCGACAACCCCCGTCCCGACAAAACCACGGCTCCCGCTCGATGCCTCCTCCCTTTTTACTCAAGGCGGTGTTCCTCTTCGCCGCCGAAAGCCATTGCCCCGACAAAACCAGCGCTCCCGCCCGAGACTTCCTTCCGTTTTACGCTGGACTGGTGCCCGACTCTTTTTTGAGTTGGCGCCGCTCCCAGCAAGAACAACGCTCCCGCTCGAGATGTCCTCCCTTTTTCCTCGGGGCGGTCCTGTTCCTCGCCGCCGACAGCCCCCGCTCCGACAAAACCATGGCTCCCGCTCGATGCTTCCCTGTCTTACTTAAGGCGGTGTTCCTCCTCGCCGCCGAAAGCCGCCGTCCAAACAAAACCATCGTTCCCGCTCGAGACTTCGTTTTGTTTTACGCTGGACTAGCGCCCTACTCTCGTCAGCATTGGCGCCGCTCCCAGCAACAACAGCAGCCCTGCTCGAGACTTCTTCCCTTTCTATTCAGGGCCAGGTCCTTGCCACACCGCCGGCAGCCCCCATCTCCACCAGGGTAATCCTGTCGTTCGATACTTCCTTGTGCTTTACCCTTCGCTGGGGTTCCACTGGCTGTCTCGCATCGGCGCAGCCAGGTGCGGGCATGTGTTTTCGAGGCGGGATATGCTGAAATTCCTCGAAGGAGGTGCTTGCAAGACCTCATTGGGCGGGATGTCTGGGAATGGGAATATCGGACCCCGCTATAGGACAAGCGCCCCTCCTGATGTGGATGTCTATCATGATGGTCGCATGCTTCGTGTTGAAACAGCGCGCATGAGGGTAAACATAGTGTTGTTGTTGTTGTTGTTGTTGTTGTTGTTGTTGTTGCTGCTGCTGCTGCTGCTGCTGCTGCTGCTGCTGCTGTTGTTGTTGTTGTTGTTGTTGTTGTTGTTGTTGTTGTTGTTGTTGTTGAATATTATTACTTCTAAAGAATAATTATTGTTGGGCCCCCTGGTGCACGCCCCCCTCGCCGCGCCTAGGCCGCAGCCACATTTTCATCATTTTCGTGAGGAAATCGCAGGCAAAACGGGGGAGTCCGGATCCGGTTGTTTTGTTGACGCCCGCTTTCCCTGACAAAAAACAATATAAAATGACATGTCTTGTTCTAACATAACCAAACTTCAAGAATCCTTTGCAAAAAATGACACGAAGTGCACACTCGCGCGCGCAAGATGAAATCCTTCCAAAACCTTAGTTTTCGTAGCGATTTTAACATAAAAACATGAAAAACCCAATGGTTTTTCAAACAAAAAGTTTCAAAAATTCATCCCGCGCGCTCTTGCGGATTTCTTAGGAAACCCAATACTTTTTCAACATTTCTGTCAAACGGGCTCTTGCGAACAACTTTTTCACGTGCTTCGAACTTCTGCAACAACGGTTGCGCACCTGCCAGGGCCATCATCCCTGTCAAATAATACCATGCGGGACACATTCGTTTTTTCTTCGCGCGCGCACGCCGTCGTCGTCGGCCGCGGGGCCCTGAATAGTAGCCACGGTCGTCCGCATGCCACGAAGTGAAGTGTCCGAACGTCATAGGGCGGGAAGCTGGGTGTGGGTGGTGGCGAAGAGTCGTTTGGAAATTTGGTAGAGCTTGAACCGGCCCCCCCACAAAGTGGGGGTATTGCCCGCCTCCTATGAAAACCCTGGCACTGGTGAGAACGGAGTGTCCCCACGTGCTAGTAATTGTTGTTGTTGTTGTTGTTGAACATTATTAATTCTAAAGAATAATTATTGTTGGGACCCCTGGTGCACGGCCCCCCTGCGCCGCCTAGGCCGCAGCTACATTTTCATCATTTTCGTGAGGAAGCCTCAGGTAATTCGATGTGATCAAGATCCGGTTGTTTTGTTCCCCCCGCTTTCCCTTGCAAAAAACACTATAAAATGACATTTCTTGTTCTAATATAATCAAATTTCAAGAATCCCTTGCAAAAAATAAGGTAAAGTGGACATTCGCGCGCGCAAGACGAAATCCTTCCAAAACCTTAGTGTTCGCAGCGATTTTAACATAAAAACATCAAAAAACCAATGGTTTTTCAACAAAAAAATGTCAAAATCTCATCCCGCGCGCTCTTGCGGATTCGTAGGAAACCCAACACTTTTTAAACATTTCTGTCAAACGGGCTTTTGCGAGCAACTTTTTCGAACTTCTGCGACAACGGTTGCGCACCTGCCAGGGCCATCATCCCTGTCAAATAATACCATGCGGGACACATTCGTTTTTTCTTCGCGCGCGCACGCCGAAATCTCCAAAAACCATTGGGCTTCTTAAGAATTTTAGCACCGCGCATCATAAAATCACACGAATCGCACCGTAGGTCCTCGAAAAACACCTGCACGACTTTTCAAAATTTCTACCCGCGCGCGCTGTCCGAATCCTAAAAAAAAAACCAATGGTTTTCCAACATTTATGTTACATGAGCTCGCGCGAGCTACTTTCGCACGCTCTTGCAACGGGGTTCGCGCGCCTGCCAGGGGCCACAATCCCTTGCGGTTGCGCCATAGGTTGCGCCCTCGGATGTTCTGTGGAAGGCTTAACAACTTCTGTGGGTTAACAAGGCTTAAGAACTTCTGTGGGTGTACGAACGTAGGCTTAACAACTTCTGTGGGTGTGTACTCCACGCCAGTGTAGTAGCCACGGTCGTCCGCAGGCCACGAAGTGAAGTGTCCGAACGTCATAGGGCGGGAAGCTGGGTGTGGGTGGTGGCGAAGAGTCGTGTGGATATTTGGTAGAGCTTGCACTGCCCCCCCACAAAGTGGGGGTATTGGCTGGCGTCGCATGAGAACCCTGGCACTGGTGAGAACACTGAGCGTTCGGGTAAAGTGATTGTGATTGTTGTTGTTGTTGTTGTTGTTGTTGTTGGTGTTGCTGCTGCTGTTGTTGTTGTTGTTGTGGCTGCAGTTGTTGTTGTGGTTGTTGTTGTGGTTGAACATTATTTATTCTAAAGAATAATTATTGTTGGGCCCCCTGGTGCGCGCCCCCCCTGCGCCGCCTAGGCCGCAGCTACATTTTCATTATTTTCGTGAGGAAGCCTCAGAAAAGAGGGTGTGTACAGGATCCGGTTGTTTTGTTGTAATCCGCTTTCCCTTGCAAAAAACAATAGAAAATGACATTTCTTGTTCTAATATAATCAAATTTCAAGAATCCCTTGCAAAAAATAAGGTAAAGTGGACATTCGCGCGCGCAAGACGAAATCCTTCCAAAACCTTAGTGTTCGCAGCGATTTTAACATAAAAACATCAAAAAACCAATGGTTTTTCAACAAAAAATGTCAAAATCTCATCCCGCGCGCTCTTGCGGATTCGTAGGAAACCCAACACTTTTTAAACATTTCTGTCAAACGGGCTTTTGCGAGCAACTTTTTCGAACTTCTGCGACAACGGTTGCGCACCTGCCAGGGCCATCATCCCTGTCAAATAATACCATGCGGGACACATTCGTTTTTTCTTCGCGCGCGCACGCCGTCGTCGTCGGCCGCGGGGCCCTGAATAGTAGCCACGGTCGTCCGCATGCCACGAAGTGAAGTGTCCGAACGTCATAGGGCGGGAAGCTGGGTGTGGGTGGTGGCGAAGAGTCGTTTGGAAATTTGGTAGAGCTTGAACCGGCCCCCCCACAAAGTGGGGGTATTGCCCGCCTCCTATGAAAACCCTGGCACTGGTGAGAACGGAGTGTCCCCACGTGCTAGTAATTGTTGTTGTTGTTGTTGTTGTTGTTGTTGTTGTTGTTGTTGTTGTTGTTGTTGTTGTTGTTGTTGTTGTTGTTGTTGTTGTTGTTGTTGTTGTTGTTGTTGTTTGTGTTGTTGCTGCTGTTGTTGCTGTTGTTGTTGTTGTGGTGTGTGTGTGTGTTTGTGCGTGGAGGGGCTGGGCTGCACACTGAATCGCGTCTGTTCTTTACTTGCGACATGCGCACGGTTGAAGGCCGTGTCTCTTTCTGTTCTGCGTCAGCATGCTAGTGATTCGAAGTCGTTCCGCATGGCATCGAAGAAGAGAAGCCGGGGGGTATGAGGGGACGCGCTTCACGCTGTCGACAACAGGAAGAGGGGACGCGCTTCACGCTGTCGACACATACAGAGCAGGGACCATGGGATATATGGAGGAACGGCAGGGGGACGGGGGAGGGGGGCAGGGGGGGGGTCCAGAACCCCTGATGGGAAAAAATAGAAAACGTCTGAAAGCCTGGATCTTCGAACCTCGATCGCCCATGCAAAACGAGGAGGAGGATGAAGAGGAGGAGGAGGAGGATAAATCGAGGAGGAGACCGATGAATCAGAGGATTCAGAAGCGTCAGAGGTCGGCAACACCCCAACATACTTATACTATATGTGCGTCGCCCCCCCAGGGGCGACGCGCGCACCGAGAAATCTTATAGTATATGCGTCGTGGCGGGCGCTTTCTGGCCACACCGCTCGGGAAATGATATACTACAAGATGGGTATACTATATGTTCGGGTCGGACGCGCGCCTCCAAGGAGGACATATAGTATTAGTATGTCCATGTGCGTCCCAAGAGGATTCAGAGGAGCCAGAGGATGAGGAGGAAGAGCAGGAGGAGGAGGAGGAGGAGGAGGAGGAGGAGGAGGAGGAGGAGGAGGCAGAAGAGGATGATGTGGAGGAGGAGGAGGAGGCGGAGGAGGAAAGGGTGGAGGAGGAGCAGGCGGAGGAGGGCTTTTTCCCTCCATGCCTGGTTGAATCCGAGGCAGACGTGTCCACGACGTCCTCCCCGCACCCGGAGGCGCGCCAGCCCTCGCCTCGCTGCGGCGTGCCGTCTGCGACTTTCGCCCTGGGATGCTTCTCCTCCGCGTGCCGGTTTCACGGGAGCCCAGAATGGCATCAAAAAGAACTACCCCAGGGCGACCCAACCAAGACCCCGACAAGACACCCCAAGTTGTAACAATATTGGTGTCCCATTTTCTTTTTTCGATTTGGGGTTGACGGGCAAATTTTACCTGCTTCAAGAAGACCAATATCTGGGGCCTGTGCCAAATACCGTTCTCACGTTCTCGCCACAAGCTTCTATGAGCATATTGGCTGCCGCTGCGACTGTAGACGCATTCGGGGTGGATGCGTCCACAGACAACGCGACCGTTGCGTTCGGCGCAGTACAAGGTCGGAGAAAGGGTAGATGCGTCTACGGTACGTTCCTGTTCTAGAGCAGGTCCCAAGTGGTACTCCAAATCCAGGGGCATCCGCTTCTTCCGTCTTCCAGGCGTCGAGATCGCCGAAGAGGCACATTGGATCGCCCCAACACGGGCCAGAAAACTTCAAGACTGGCCAACAAAAAGGCCCAAGACAGTCCAACACGGCCCCAGGACGGCCCCAATACAGCACCAAGATGGCCTGAAGACTCCCCCACACAACAAACACATTTCACGTCGGGGCCCAGTCGTTGGGGGAAACGCCGGTTGGCAGCATGATGGCCCTAAGGAGCCCCCAGAGGCTTCCGAAAGGCTTCCAGCAGGCTTCCAGGCCCTCAAGAGCCTCCCACGCAGCTTCCAAGAGGCCCTACTTTCGAGCTTCCCAAGGCCCCACTTCCGAGCTTCCCAAGAAGGAACTTCCGCCAAACAACTAAGGAGGACTGGAAAGGGGCCCACAGAAGGGCGATAACAAACACGAGGAACATGCAAGAGGAAGGGCGGGGAATACGGAAAAGGAAGAGAACGACGGGAACGATAAAGGAAACATTAATTCCCAACCCTCCTCCTGGTTACGTCCTCGTTTCGACGAGAGCACTGCGTGCTCCAACCCTCCTTCACAATTTTCTCCTTCCTCTCCCGTATGCCTTCCTCTCGCCTCCCTTCTCTTTCTCTATGCCTTCTTCCTCCTACCTCTTACCTTTCCTGGTAGGGGACTGCCACCTGCACAACTGCAGCCCTTTTCGTGGGCCCCTGGGAGGTCAGCGGAGTGGCGTCCTACGCACACTCGGAGTAAAAATAGACCTCGCGCGGCTCCCTGGTGGGTGGCCACCTGAGCAACTGTCGCCTCTTTCATGGGCTCCTGGTTGTTCCAGCGGAGTGGCGTCCTACGCACACCCAGACTAGACCTCGCGTCTCCAGGGGGGGTAGCCTCCTGCGCAACGGTCGCCACTTCCGTGGGTTCCTGGTTGGTCCAGCGGAGTGGCGTCATACGCACACCCAGACTAGACCTCGCGGCTCCCTGGAGAGCGTTTTTAGGGCGGGGCCGGTAACGTCACGTTTCGCGACGGCACGGCTGGGAATGTCTAGAGGAAAACCGAAGCCTGGGGTGCTGCCACCTGCGCAGCCGTCGCCACTCCTCGTTCCTCCAGCCTTCCACCTGTGTTTGCTCTACCGCCAAGAGTAGTAGATTAGACCAGACTAGGTGTTATGGCTGCCGCTGCCGCCTGCAAAACGGTCGCAACTTTTGCGGGCTTCTGGGAGGCCCGGCGCAGAGGCGTCATACGCGCACCCAGACCAGACCTCGCGGTTCTCTGAGGGAATGGCCACTTGCGCAGCAGTCGTCACTTTCGTTGGCGGGCGGCCCAGCGCAGTAGCGTCACACTCGCACCCAGACTGACCCTCGCGGGTTCCTGGGGGTCCTGCCACCTGCGCAGCAGTCGCCGCTTTCGTGGGCTCCTGGGAGGCCCAGCGCAGTAGCGTCAGATGCGCACCCAGACTAGACCTCGCGGCTCTCTGGGGGTGCTCGGCGGTCCTCTTGATAGTCTCCATGCGTTTCGAACGGGCTGTGTACGTCTTGGGCCGTCTTGGGTAATATGCTACTAGGTTGTTTGTTTATTTCTAGCCCTCCTGTGTGTTGGGTTCTCGTTTTGATTAGAACGATGTGGTATTCGTCCTCCTCCTCCTTCTTCTTCCTTTTCTCCCTCCTCCAATCAACAATTCAAGCGATAGCCTATGCATAGCCAGTTACAGTATCCTGTAGTGATGAGCGGGGCTTGCGTATAGGCCTTCAAGAGGTGTATGCCTAGCCTACCTCTAGGCCTACGCTTGGTATTTATGTAGCTTAAAAAAGGGCTGCTAGTAGGCATGTAGGCAGACAGTGCATAGGCCTACTATCTCATGCCTCATGCGCCACAGGCCTCACGACAGTCTGCGCATATGGCTACTATAGACCTATGGAAAGACCTACGGCAGACCTGCGCATAGCCTGCCTGTAGGCCTATTATGAGTCTATCGGCAGCATCTCTCAGGGCGTGCTGGCCCATGCATCCTAGGGCCTGCCTGAAATAGTCTCTGCACTCGCCTACAAACGGTCTATGCGCGGCCTGTGAACAGGCCACGCAATGCGCTCATGCACAGCCTGCACATACAAATACTGCAGGCTTGCGAATAGGCTGTGCACAGATCTGAGCTTCCAAGGAGGGTGGCACCTCACCATGTGCCTATGCACAGCCTGCGCTTAAGCTTACCATAGGCGTACGCTTAGGCTATACACAGGCCTGTGGTGGGCCTCTGGTGGACCTATAGGGAGACTGGCGCTCAGCGATAGGCCCATGCACAGTCTGCGCATAGGCCTACCATCGGCCTGTGCATCGGCTACGCTCAGGCCTGTGGCAGGCCTATGCAGGGCCTCTGGAGGTGCCGGGGCTCCCCGATAGGGCCTATGCACAGCTTGCGCATAGGCCTACCGTCGGCCTGTGCATGGGCTACGCTCAGCCCGGTCCCTGGTGGCCTTCGGAGGGGCCGGCGCCCCGCGATAGGCCTATCCACAGCCTGCGCCTGGACCCATCAGAGACCTGTGCATAGGCTACTCACAGGCCTGCGGTAGGCTCCTGGTGGGCCTCTGGAAGGGCCAGCGCTCCGTGATGGGGCTATGCACAGCCTGCGCATATGCCTACCACAGGCCTTGGCTGCGCACAGGCCTGTGGTAGCCCTCTGGAGGGCCTATAAAGAGGCTGGCGCCCCGCGATAGGCCCATGCACATCTTGCACATAGGCCTGACACAGGCCTGTGCATTGGCTGTGCACAGGTCTGTAGCAGGCTGGTGGTGGGCCTATGGAGGGGCCGGCGCCTACGGAGAGGCCAGCGCCCCGCGATAGGCCTACCCACAGCCTGCGCATAGGTCTACCATAGGCCTGCGCACAGGCTATGCACAGGCCTGTGTGTAGGCATCTGGTGGGCATATGCAGGGGCCGTCGCCCCGCGATAGGCCTATACACAGCCTATGCGTAGACCTACCATAGGTCTGTGCATAGGCTATGCACAGGCCTGTGGTGGGCTTCTGATGAGCCTATAGAGAGGCAGGGGGGGTGCGAAGTGCGACTTCGGGGGCGACTTCGTGACACCTCGCGGCTTCCTCGGGGGCAGTGAAATGCACAATTGTCGCCATTTTCGCGGGCTCCTGGGAAGGCACCGCGGTAGTGAGGGTAACTCAGATGCATTTGAGACCTCACGGCTCCCTCGGGGGTTGTGAAGTTCGCAAACGTCGCCACACTCGTGGGCTCCTGGGAGTCCCGGGTTGGTACGGTGGAGTGCAGGGCAGCGCAGATCCATTTGAGACTTCGCGGTTTCTCGGGGTCTTCGAAGTGCGCAAAGGTGGCCGTTTTGGTGGGCTCTTGGGAGGCATGGCGGAGTGCAGGGCAGCGCAGATCCATTTGAGACCTCGCGGCTCCTTCGGGGGTTGCGATCTGCGCAACCGTCGCCACTTTGGTAGGCGTCTGGGAGGGACGTCGGAGTGTGCAGGGCAGCGGAGTTCTATTAGAGACCTCGCGGCTACCTCGGGGGCAGCGAACTTGCGCAACCTCTGCCTTTTTGGTGGGCTCCTCGGAGGCACGGCGAAGTGCAGAGCAACGCAGACTCATGTGAGATCTCGCGGCTCCCTTGGGGGCTGCGACGTGTTCAATTGTCGCCGTGTTCGTGAGTTCCCGGGGAGGCGCGGCGGAGTGCAGGGCATCGCAGATCCTTTGAGACCTCGCGGCTCCGTCGGGGGCTTCGAAATGCGCAACCGTCGCCACTTTCGTGGGCTTCTGGTTGGTACGGCGGAGGTGATGGCCGCGTATATCCATTTGAGATCTCGCGGCTCCATCAGGGAATGCGATTGGGCAACCGTCGCCACTTTCATGGCCTCCTCGGAGGTACGGCGGTGGTGAGGGCCACGCGGATCCATTTGAGACCTCCAGCGTCGCGATTTTCGTGGGTTCTTAGGAGGAACCGCGAAGGTGAGGGCAGCGCAGATCCATGTGAGACCTCTTGGCTCCGTCGGGGGCTGCACACGGCGCAACCGCCGCCATTCTCTCGTGGGCTCCTGGGAGGCACGGCGGAATGCAGGGCCACGCGGATCAAGGCGAGACCTCGCGGCTCCTTCTGGGGGGTGCGAACTGCGCAATTGCTGTCATTTTCGTTGGCTCGGAGGCACGGCGGAGTGCAAGGCCACGCGGATCGAGGCGAGTCCTTGCGGCTCCCTCGGGGACTGCGAACTGCGTTGGAGGGACGGCGGAGCGCAGGGCCGCGCGGATCAAGGCGAAGCCTCGTTGCTCCGTCGGGGGCTGCGAACTTTGCAACAGTCGCCACTTTCGTGGGCGCTTGGGAGGTACAGCGGAGTGAAGGGCCACGCAGATAGTGTGTGTGTGTGTGTGTGTGCACATATGTATATCCGTAAGGGCTTCGCCCCCTGCCGCCGGCCCCCTCTCTCGGAGAATGGGCCATGGAAGAGCTAAGTCATGAGGCCTTGGCGCTGTCGTGAAGCAGTATCGAAACTTCATGCGAAGCCGATTCGCAATCAGCAAAACCAACTGATCACAAGAGGGGTTACCACACCTGGCGATTGGTAAGACGTGTATGGTTTACGGGCTTGGTTACCACACCTTGCGATTAAAGGGCCGAGGGAGTTCTCGCAGTTTGGGTTACCACGCCTTGCGATGGATGTGCGTGAGGGGTGGCACCGAATTTCAGAAATGTGGCAAATCCCCTGTGTTTTTGGACCCTGACCCCGCGGATCTGCGTGAGGGGTGGCACCGAATTTCAGAAATGTGGCAAATCCCTTGTGTTTTTGGACCCTGACCCCGCGGATCTGCGTGAGGGGTGGCACCGAATTTCAGAAATGTGGCAAATCCCATGTGTTTTTGGACCCTGACCCCGCGGATCTGCGTGAGGGGTGGCACCGAATTTCAGAAATGTGGCAAATCCATTGTGTTTTTGGACCCTGACCCCGCGGATCTGCGTGAGGGGTGGCGATTTCGAGCCAGACAACGCGCCCAGGGGACGCTAAAAAGCCGGTTTGGGCCTCCCCCCCCTCGCGCGGTCAATCAACTAGTTACAGTAACCAGCAAGAAGGATAACAATCACTAGTTACAGTAACCAGCAAGAAGCAGAACTGCAACACTGGAAACTACAAGCTACAACTGGTACAGGAGGCTGCGAACCCCGCTCCTACAGCCTGGTGGCCCCACAAGGGGGCCGGCGGTTATATATATATATATATATATAGATATATATATATGTATATATATATATATATATATATATATCGCGTTGGTGCTGTTTCGTTGTATGGGACGTGTATCTAAGCAGTCACCTCGCGTGGAGAAGGGTTGTGGCTTGTCTCGGATAGTTCGTGATGACTTCTCACTCTATTTTATGTGTAACGACTTGCATGCACACATACTCTATATATATATATATATATATATATATATATCGGAGGTAGCCGCGGGGGGGGGGGGGAGCGGGCCCCCTATGGGCGCCCCCCGGGGCTTCTGGGGGGGTCCCAGAGTTCCTGAGACGGCCCGGGCCTGCCCCGAAACAGGCCACGACAGGCTAAGGGTGGCCCAAGAGGGCCTCAGACGGTCCCAAGAGGCCCCGAAGACGCCCAAGATGCCCTGAAGACGGCCGACGAGGACTCCAGCGCATCAGAAATCCATAATTGTTTACACAGGTTTTTGAAGGATTTTGGCGTTCTCGCTTTTCCCGCTTTCGAGCGCTCCCTCACGGCTTCGGAGGCCCTTCAGATCGCTCCACGACGGCCCACGAGGCCTCGAAGAGGGCCCCAAGACGGCCCAGGAGGCTCCCCAGACAACCCAAGTGTGCCCTAAGAGCGCCCCAAGAGGGGGCCCAGAGGGGGACCGCGAACCGATGTTTCGACTGGCCCTAGAGGCCCCCAGTAGGCCCCTGGAGGCCACCAAGAGGCTCCCACGAAGCCCCGTGAGGCCCCCAGGAAGCCCCAAGAGGCCCCCAAGGGCCCCATGATGAACCATGTCCCCAGAACGCCTTCCGGGGACATGGTTCATCATGGGCCCGAGAGTCTCCAGAGGCTTCGAAGTCCCATCGCGCTACCGGAGAGCTGTCTGGGAATCTGACTGGGAACATAACTGATTGCCTTCTCGCGGCCCTCCGCGGATCGTGTCGTGCAGAGTTGTCCCAAGTATCTTCTTGAACCGACGACAAAACGACGAAGACGACAAAACGACGAAGACGAGGACGACGACGACGAAGACGGCGCGCCCCAAGAGGCGACGACGACATGACGACGACGACGACGACGACGGCACGCCCCAACAGGCTCCCCAAGACGCCTCCCAAACCCATGTTCCCAGAAGGCCTTCTGGGAACCCGATTCATCAGGTCTCCGCCCCCTACGCAACCATCTTACCCGACTTCCTTCGGAATTCGGATTGGCATACACTTTCACTGCCCATAAAGCGTTCAGCGTTATGGGCACTTCTTCACTTCCCGTTCAAACCATCTGTGGTCCATTACTTCAGTGGAGCAGTGAACTCGTCAAGGCCCGGGGCCTTCTAGAACCTGAGCGCGCGCGAAACGTGCGCGATGTTGCTAGTCTATATATATATACACATACATAGTATGGTGCCTGCGTGTGGATATCGAAGGACGAAGGTGCATTCCGCGAACCGCCACTGCATCATTGTAATGTGTGTGTGCGTTTACACTGTAGTATCAGCAGGTGCCTTCTCATGGAGAGACAGGGAGGGAGGGGTGACACATGTGAATGTATATCAATACATGTGCCGAGTGAGCTTCAGCCCGCGAGACTTGCATGCCTATCTATAGATATGGGAACTTATGTGCAGCTCTGCGCACACATTTATTTCTCTTTTCTATATCTAATACGAGGCGCTACCACACAACTTCATACGTATAGGAGGATGGGGTAGGAGGGCGACGGCGGTGAGGAGGATGAGGAGGAGGAGAAGGAGGAGATTGAGGAGGAGACGGCGGATTGGGAGGTGACGGATGATGGTGAGGGGGGTGACCAGAGTGAACTAGAAGTAGGATTCGGGGGAGGCGGATGAGGAGCACGGGCAGAAGGTGGAGGAGGTCTCGAATGCGAATGAGACTGGAGAGGGGACGGTGGATGGAGAGGAGGCGACGGATGAGGAGTTAAAGGCGGAGGATACCGAAGCAGCGCAGGAGGAGACACATGAGAAGGACGAGAAGAAGCAGGAGGAAGAGGGAAAGGACA
>CAUYUJ010002225.1:1040939-1043439 GCA_963575745.1 Prorocentrum cordatum | reverse complement strand
TGATGATGATGATGATGATGATGATGATGATGATGATGATGATGAGGATGATGAGGCGACTGATGAGGTTGATTGTTCCCCACATCCTGAGTGGGGTTCTTGTTTTCCCAGAACACCCTCTCCTTCCCACCCACCTCCCGCTCCATCTTCCATACAGCACAATATTATTCCGACCACACACACCATACCATACCATAGTTCCTACCACACATACCATACCATACCATACCATACCATACCACACCATACGTACCATACCGTACCATACCATACCATGGCGTACCATAGCATACCATACCATATCACTGCCCCTCCCACCCCTCCAGGGAGGCCCCGCCTGAGCGAGGAGGGTATCGGAATACCATACTATTTACCTGGTTTCGTGCCCCTCCCACCCCTCCAGGGAGGCCCCGCCTGAGCGAGGAGGGTATCGGAATACCATACTATTTACATGGTTTCGTGCCCCTCCCAACCCTCCAGGGAGGCCCCGCCTGAGCGAGGAGGGTATCGGAATACCATACTATTTACATGGTTTCGTGCCCCTCCCACCCCTCCAGGGAGGCCCCGCCTGAGCGAGGAGGGTATCCGCAAACCATACAATTTACATGGTTTCGTGCCCCTCCCACCCCTCCAGGGAGGCCCCGCCTGAGCGAGGAGGGTATCGGAATACCATACTATTTACATTGTTTCGTGCCCCTCCCACCCCTCCAGGGAGGCCCCGCCTGAGCGAGGAGGGTATCGGAATACCATACTATTTACATGGTTTCGTGCCCCTCCCACCCTCCAGGGAGGCCCCGCCTGAGCGAGGAGGGTATCGGAATACCATACTATTTACCTGGTTTCGTGCCCCTCCCACCCCTCCAGGGAGGCCCCGCCTGAGCGAGGAGGGTATCGGAATACCATACTATTTACATGGTTTCGTGCCCCTCCCAACCCTCCAGGGAGGCCCCGCCTGAGCGAGGAGGGTATCGGAATACCATACTATTTACATGGTTTCGTGCCCCTCCCACCCCTCCAGGGAGGCCCCGCCTGAGCGAGGAGGGTATCCGCAAACCATACAATTTACATGGTTTCGTGCCCCTCCCACCCCTCCAGGGAGGCCCCGCCTGAGCGAGGAGGGTATCGGAATACCATACTATTTACATTGTTTCGTGCCCCTCCCACCCCTCCAGGGAGGCCCCGCCTGAGCGAGGAGGGTATCGGAATACCATACTATTTACATGGTTTCGTGCCCCTCCCACCCTCCAGGGAGGCCCCGCCTGAGCGAGGAGGGTATCGGAATACCATACTATTTACATGGTTTCGTGCCCCTCCCACCCCTCCAGGGAGGCCCCGCCTGAGCGAGGAGGGTATCGGAATACCATACTATTTACATGGTTTCGTGCCCCTCCCACCCCTCCAGGGAGGCCCCGCCTGAGCGAGGAGGGTATCGGAATACAATACTATTTACATGGTTTCGTGCCCCTCCCACCCCTCCAGGGAGGCCCCGCCTGAGCGAGGAGGGCATCGGAATACCATACTATTTACATGGTTTCGTGCCCCGCCTGAGCGAGGAGGGTATCGGAATACAATACTATTTACATGGTTTCGTGCCCCTCCCACCCCTCCAGGGAGGCCCCGCCTGAGCGAGGAGGGCATCGGAATACCATACTATTTACATGGTTTCGTGCCCCTCCCACCCCTCCAGGGAGGCCCAGCTTGAGCGAGGAGGGTATCGGAATACCATACTATGTACATGGTTTCGTGCCCCTCCCACCCCTCCTGCGTCGCGAGGAGGGCATCAAGAAAATGGGTCCCACGAAACCGTTAATCTCTTTATGTGGGGAACTCCGTTAGCATAATTTTATGAGGACGGTGATGATTATGAGGATGATGATGATGATGCTGATGATGATGCTGATGCTGATGGTGATACTGACGCTGATGGTGCTGATGCGGTCGATGATGATGCTGATGATGACGATGATGATGATGATGATGGTGATGATGATGATGATGATGATGATGATGGTGGTGATGCTGCTGATGCTGACGATGCTGATTATGATGATACTGATGCTGCGGATGGTGCTGATGATGATACGTTTGCGGATGATGCTGATTATGATGATGCTGATGATGATGATGAGGAGGAGGATGTTGATGATGTTGATGATGTTGATGCGGATGATTATGATGATGATGATGATGATGATGATGACGATGATGATGATGATGATGATGATGCTGATGATACTGATGATGTTGATTATGATGATGAGGCTGATGATGATGATGATGATGATGATGGTGATGATGCTGATGAGGATGAGGATGAGGATGATGATGATGATGATACTGCTAATGATGAGTTTGATGCTGGTGATGATGATGTTGATGATGAGGATGAGGAGAAGGATGATGAGGAAGAGAGATAATGATGATGGAGGGGGATCACAAGGATGACGATGCTGATGATGATGGTTATGGTGATGATGATGATGTTGATGATGCTGATGAT
>CAUYUJ010002225.1:1017877-1040839 GCA_963575745.1 Prorocentrum cordatum | reverse complement strand
AGCGGAGGTGGAGGCGGAGACGGAGGCGGAGGCGGAGGAGGAGGAGGAGGAGGAGGAGGAGGAGGAGGAGGAGGAGGAGGAGGAGGAAGACGAGGAGGAAGACGAGGAGGAAGAAGAGGAGGAAGAAGAGGAGAACTAAGACTAATACGAATACGAATACTACTAAGACGAATCATACGAATAATAATAAGACTCACACTAAGAAGAATACTACGAAGAATAATAATATTACGAATAATACGCATAATAATATTACGAAGAATAATAATAAGAAGAACAATAATACTACGAACAAGAAGAATAAGACGGATAAGAAAACGACGAATAATATTAATACTACTAATACTACTAATAATAAGAATAATAATATTACTAATTAAGAAGAAGAGTAATAATACGAATAATACGAATAATACGAATACTAAGAACAATAATAATAATAAGAAGAAGACTATTAAGACTAATAAGACTAATAATACGAATAATAATAAGAATAAGAAGAAGACTACCACGAAGAATAATAATAATGAGAAGAAGAAGAAGACGAAGAATAAGACGAGAGGAGGAGGAGGAGGAGGAGGAGGAGGAGGAGGAGGGGGGAGGAGGAGGAGGAGGAGGAGGAGGAGGAGGAGGAGGAGGAGGAGGAGGAGGAGGAGGGGGAGGAGGAGGAGGAGGAGGAGGAGGAGGAGGGAGGAGGAGGAGGAGGAGGAGGAGGAGGAGGAGGAGGAGGGAGGAGAAGGTGGAAGAGGAGGGACGAGGAGGAGGAGGAGGAGGAGCAGGAGGCGGAGGAGGAGGAGGGAGGAGGAGGAGGGAGGAGGAGGAGGAGAGGAGCAGGAAGGCAGGAGGAGGAGGAGGGGGAGGAGGGGGAGGAGGAGGAGGAGGAGGAGGGAGGAGGAGGAGGAGGAGGAGGAGCAGGGGAGGAGGAGGGGAGGAGGGGGAGGAGGAGGAGGAGGAGGAGGAGGAGGAGGAGGAGGAGGAGGAGGAGGAGGAGGAGGAGGAGGAGGAGGAGGAGGAGGAGAGATAAGAGGAGGACGGGTCGCTTCGAACCAGGGGGGGGGGCTCCCGTCCCCTCCCGCCCCGCCCCGCAGGGCAACGCGGTCGTCGGCCTCGTGGCAGTTCTGTCCGCCTGCGTGCGCCCGCGGCGTCTTGTCTTTGTCGCCTGTCATTTTGTTCGCTGCGGCGCAGAAGGGTGGTGGGATCGGGGCAGGGGACCCTCACCCGACGACGAAGAGGAGATCCAGGAGGAGGAGGAGGAGGAGGAGGAGGAGGAGGAGGAGGAGGAGGAGGAGGAGGAGGAGGAGCAGGACCAGACAAATGCACACTAGTAGGAGAACGAGGAAGAGGAGGAGGAGAAGCGGAGGAGGGGAGGAGATGGGTGACGGGTTCTCGTGAGAAGGGCGCGATCTTTGGAGAACCATCAGGGCTGACGGTTAAGCGGACCTTCTCCCTCGCATTGTTTTTTTTGGTGGTGGGAAAGCGCTGTGTCTTTTTGGAGACTCTTGGGGTGCGAAGGGCACGTGCCACGTCGAACGTTGTAGAGGGGCAGCGTTAGGCGAGAATCGGTTCACAGGGGGATACATCGACCCCCAATCGCCCATTCATCGCCGATAGGGGCCAGATGGCCACCCCGCCCCGCAGCGTGCGGTTTCGCCATCGGGTGCCTGTCGCTGATGACTCTGCGATGCATCGCCGATTCAAGCTTGACGTTCCCCCCCTGGAGCCAGTCCCCCTAACGTTGGCTACTCAGGAGTCGACCCAACGTGGTGCAGGTAGGACTGGAGTGGGAAGGGCAAGGTGGTATGTACTCGTGCTAGTGCTGTTGGAAATGCACGCGCCATGGGACATGTTGTGCTGGCCTCGCTTGGGGGAACGCGGAGTGGGAAGCATCGAAGACGCCTCCAGCGAGTCACTGCGACGAAAGTTCAGCCATGCCAGTGGTGTGTTACCACAGTCGTTGGGGAAACCACGGCGGGAACACTGGGGGGGCACCCTCGGGCCGTCTTGAGGCCAGTTTGGAGCTCGTGTCAGGCATGCCTGGGGCCACCTTGGGCTTTCCTGCGACTCTCATGGGCAGTCTAAGGGCGCTGTTGGGCCATCTGGCGCCGTCGCTGGCCATCTTAGGCGCCTCTCCGGGCCTTCTGCGATTCTTTTTTGAGCCCTGTAGGATCGCCTTGGGGATGTCTAAGCGATTCTCGGGTTGGGGCCCTCTTCGGAGGATCTTTTGGGAGGGCGTCTCGGACGCTATCTAGACCAGGAAAGGGAAGCCATTGAACAACTCATGACAGCAGCTCTTCCCAATCCCTCCTGTAGTAGGTTCTCGTTCTGAATCCGCAGCGCCTCACCTCTCATTCCTCACTCACTCAGGCCATGTGGTGCCGTCGGTTATGGACGCCTGAGCCCGCTCTGGCCCCCCTCCCCGTCACTTCCCGCCGCCCTCCTAGACTGGCAGACACGGCTTTCCTGGGGAGGGGCTTGGGAGGGGCAAGGATCTCACAGGCTGGTGACCCCGAGGGGTCGGCAAACTTTGCGTCGATCATTTTGCAGAGGTGGTCAGGACAGCTAGCCATAGGAATATGGGGCGCATCTTTGTGTGCTCATTTGGCTCCCGCATGTCATGCGAATTCTTACTCTGCCGTGTTGGCGTACATGTGTGGATGCGCGCAGTGTTTGACCTCCGTGTGGATCAGGTCGGGTAACGCCGTGATTTGTGTATCAGGGCCACCAAGTTTGCGAACGCGTGCGTCCATACCCATGTACGACTTTCGTTGCTACATTTTCTGTGGTGGTGCGCCAGGTGACAAGTGGGTTGGCAGGGGTGTATTTGGAAAAGATATTAAAGCAGACAGATGCCTCGATTTGGCTTAGGACCTTCTCAGCTACTGCCCCCCTGTCATGTTGATCCGCCATGCCACCCAACATTTGTCAGCTTGATCTTAGATTACGAAGCACCTGGATCACCCCTCGTCGTGCCTTCCCAATCTAGATGTAACTCGTTGCCGCTTGCTCTCCTTTACGCCTTCTTGCACAGTTCACCAATCTGAGTCTTTACCTTCTCATCTTGTTCTGCATACGCATACGCCTGTAACAAGATAGTTCACTGTAGATCAGCCGGATCGAAATGACACGGAGACACACCATCGGGACATCTATTTCGGTTCCGTTGTCGTGCCATGCGTGCGGGCGAGTCAAAGTTGCGTGCGCAGGGGAGAGAAGTGATCCCTCCGCTCCCAAGACGAAGTCGGAGCAACAAAAGTCAATCCTCCGGCGGCTTGATCTCCGCAATTGTCCCATCGATTGTCCCGTCGGTTGTTCCGCGGTTGTCCCGATGGTTGTCCCCATGGTTGCCCCGATGGTTGTTCCGATTGTTGTCCAGACGGTTTTCCGGGCGGTTGTCCCGATGGTTGTCCCGATGGTTGCCCCGCTGGATAGAAAGGGTTCCATTGGCAGAGATGAGATAGATCGATCGCTAGTGAGAACGACAGAGGTCGATCTATAGATGGTGAAGTCGATCGACATTCCAGGGCTCCAGGCCCGCGGCCCCCCTCCCCCCCAAGATAGGATGGGTTCCCGGGGCCCCGCGCCCCCTTCCGAGATGGGATGGGGTGGGGGACGACGACGACGAAGACGACGACCTCCCGCATCCTGAAGCTTTGCAACACCGCGAGTGTTCCGCAGCAGCAACACTTCACACCCACCGGGTGGGTGACCCATCGGGGGTTGTGCGGGCACGCTCCCAGTAGCATCGGGGCAGGGGGCGCCAGTCCCCTCGCCTCCTCATCGGCCGCTACCAGATGTTGCTTAATCACAGGGCCCCATTGGAAGACAACCGTCAAAGAAACTCCAGTCGTGCCGAGGCACTATTCCTGGGACGCCAACGCAACGAGTCAATGTACCTCTTGCGTGTTGGCAGTCATAACTCGAGCCAGGGCACCGTTCTTGGGACTTCAAACGCAGCGAGTCAACGTGATTGTTGCGTCCGAGTCAACTCAGCGAGTCAACGTGACAGCGAATCAACGGGACTCGCAAGAGCCCCATTCTTGGGACCTCTTCCATATGGATGCTTGAAGCGGCTGCATTTGTTTTGACAACAGTGCGTGGCATTAGAGCCGCATTGTGAAACGGAACCGCTCTCCATTCGTGAATCTGCTGTGACTTATCAAGACACATGTTCGCGACGCTGAGGCTAGAGCCACATTTTGAAAACGGCTCGCCCTCCACACGTGAAATTGCTGCAACATTTGAACATACATGTGCGCGGCGTTGAGGCGAAAGCCACATTTGAAAATTGACCGTTTTCCATCCGTGAAGTCGCTGCAAACTTGAAAGACATGCGCGGCGCTGAGGCGAGGACCACATATAGACGATGGACCGCCCTCCATCCGTGAATATGTTGCAAGCTTGAAATTTCAGGATCATACATGGGGAGGAAGCCTCAGGTGAAACGCTCGGCCAGCCCTACCGACACGTCTGGGGTGTGTGACAGGGAGGAGTCGTTTACAAGGACAAGAGATGGAGGAATGGGCGGAATGGGCGGGATGTGCACACATGTGCGCTCCGCGGGAGGCTGCGCTGGACCTGACCAGCACTGGGCCCCCGACCGTGCAGTGGAGCACGGAGACGCCGACGAGCACCGCGGCGAACTCAAGGGCGGAAGGAGGCGACGGACAGGCCTTCCTGCTCCAGGACGGCCAAGGCAGCACCACGGCGCTTCTTCGGCTCCACGGCACCCTGCACGAAGCCCGACCCACCGCCAGGGGCACGAACAGCGGCCGACGCAGCCTCCGAGATGCCGTCGCTCTCGCCCTCCTTTCCGCCCCGCACCGCGCCTGCCATCGGCGCCAGCGAGACCTGCGCGTCCATGAACTCGTCGGCGACCGCGCCTCCGCACGCCTCCCCCTGCACCGCGAAGGAGCCATCCGACAGAGCACCCTCAGCCCATACGTCGAGCTCCAGGGTAGCCGCACGCCACAGCCGCGCCAGCGTTCCGCAACGGCTCGGGATGACGCGACGGGCAGCCACCTCCAAGTCCACGTCCACGCTCTCGCAATAGTCGGGCTCCGTCACGCTCGGCATCTGCGCCGCAGGGGGCTGGATCAGCGCGAACGCCTGCGCCACCATGGCTGTCTCCGAAGGCGGCCACACGGGCGAGGCGCCAGACAGCGGCCAAACCGTGGCACCGCAGTTGCAACGCACGCCCACCGCGCGGCAGGCAGCCCGCGGCACGAACGGCATGGCCTCAGCCCGCATGCCACCAGCAGTGTGTCCCAGCCGAGGCCCAGCAGCAGCCCAGGACAGATCCGCCGAGGACGCGGCCGTGAAGCCACCAGGCGGCACACGGCTCGCATGCCAGGCAGCGTTCCGCCTCAGCCGCATCGCGCCAGGAACACGATCTCCTGCAACAATCCTCTGCAGAGCCGGCCTCGACGTGCGCTCGCGGTCCACCCACGAGCCCAGGACGCCGCGTGCCGCCACGAGCGGCCGCAGAGCTGCTTCCAGAGCAGCGCGACCGCGCCGCCGAGCAGCACGCCTCGCTGCGGAGGCGCCGAGGGAGTCCTTCTCCATGATCCTCAAATCACTGGCCGCCACATCGGCGGGCAGCCCCCCGCAGCCATCCAGGGCGCGCCCGCCGCCGCCGCCGCCGAGCCGCCGAACATGGGCGAAAAGGCAGCGGAGAAAGCGGGGAACACGGCCTGAGCCAAAATGGCTACGGAACAAGAGGAGGAGGAGGAGGAGGAGGAGGAGGAGGAGGAGGAGGAGGAGGAGGAGGAGGAGGAGGAGGAGGAGGAGGAGGAGGAGGAGGAGGAGGAGGAGCCGTCAGCTACTCGTCTGCCAGGCCACCCGCAAGGACGCGATGATTGTCGCTTTGCTTCTCGCTGGCTCGGGATCCAGAGCGACTCTTCTCCATGGGGGGAGGGTCGCGTGGGCGCGAGAGTGGCTGCGGCTCCGGCTTTTCGCGTAGGCCGGTGGCCTGCAGTGATAACGTTGAAATGAGGATTGTTTCGGTGTTGGAAGGTTCTCGGAGTACCCTCCCCCACCCTCCTGCTTCTCTCTCCTCCTCATCCCCCCTTCCCCTTCCTCCCTAATTCTAAACGCTTTGCGTAACCCCACCAGCCCATCCAGAACGATGTCCAGGCGAGTTGAGGTGATCTGGGAAGTGCGGGAGCAAAGAGGGGGACGGCCAACCCGTGCGAGGAGCGATGAGGAGATGGACGGATGAGGGAGTGGGGAGAAGGAGGATGAATAGGGTGAGGAGGAGGAGGAGGAGGAGGAGGAGGAGGAGGAGGAGGAGGAGAAGGAGGAGGAGGAGGAGGAAGAGGAGGAAGAGAAGGAGTAGGAGGAGGAAGGAGGAGTAGGAGGAGGAGGAGCAGGGCAAGCAACAGGGCCAAAGGTCTCTCGGATGCCTCTCGGAGCCTCTTGGGATGTCTCTTAGGCGCTTCTTGGAGGCCTCTTGGGACGTCTTGGGGGTCTCTTGGCAATCCTGGGGGGCTCTGGGGCGTCTTGGGTGCCTTGGGGGGACCTCTTGGGCCGCTTTGGGTCCTCTTGGGGGCCTCCTGGAGGCCTCTTGGGGGCCTCTTGGGGCCATCTTGGGGCCATCTTGGGGCCTCTTGGGGCCTCGTGGGCGCCTCTTGGGGCCATCTTCGAGGACTTCGATAATGAAGAGGGAGCTTCAATTAGCGTTCCCCCTCGGGAGCCCCACACATCGCCTCCTGGACCCCTCTTGGAGCGCTCTTGGGCTCTCTTGGGGCCATCTTGGAGCTCTCTTGGGCCTCTCTCGGTGCTCTCTTTGGCCATCTTGAGCCATCTTGAGGCCTCGGAAAGCCATCGGAAGCGAAAAGGCGAGAAGGCAAAATCATTGGTTGTCCCTAGGTTTTGGAAGGATTTTGGCCTCTTGGGGGCCTCCTTGGAGGTCTCGGAGGCCTCTTGGAACCGTCTTGGAGCGTTCTTAGGGCTTCTTGAAGCATTCTGGGAGCCATCTTGAGGCATCTTGGGCTATCTTCAGCCATCTTGGAGGTCATCTTGGGGTCTCCGAGGCCCTCTTAGAGCCGTCTTGGGCCATCTTGGATGCTCTGACCGCTCGCGGAACCCCCCGTTTAGGTCCATGGGAGGGGGAAGGGGGAGGGGTAAACCCCTCCCCGAAGGGGAAGAAGGGGGTTGGAAGACGAACTTCCCTAAACTCAGGCGATCGCAAACATGGATCAAGGGGACGTGGATTAGCGACGGGTCCCGTTTCCATGGGAAATCGCGGATTCCCGCCGCCGAACGAGGCGGCACCGGCCGCATTTTGGGGAAGGCATTTCTCCCGATCCATGGATTTGGCGACCGTGCGCCAAATCCATGGATCGCTAATCCATGTTTGCGCGCCCCCGATGAACCACCTACGCCCTTAAGGGCTGGTGGGATTCCTGTGCCAGGAGTCTCGCCGTCGGGCGGCAGACAACAAAGAGCTCTGTATGCACCGTGAATCTGGATCCGTCCCGCCATCCCTCCCCTCTTGACTTCTCCTGCCTTCCTTCGTCCTCGCTCCTCGCTCCACGCTCCTTCTCCTCTTCGCTCTCCCTCCTCCTCGCAACTCGCTCCTCCTCCTCCTCCTCCTGCTCCTCCTCCTGCTCCTGCTCCTCCTCCTCCTCCTCCCCCTCCTCCTCCTCCTTCTCCCCCAGCAGGAACATCCAGCTCGCCATCTGCGGCTCCGCGCTGGGTTTCCTTGGCGCCCTCTGGCAGGCCAGCGCCGCTGCCCCGGCGGGCAGTAATGAGACCTACTTTATGGCTGGGTTGTTTTCTTTTCCATCCTCCCCTTCCTCCTCCTCGCCCTCTTCCTCGTTCTCCCCCTCCTTGGTCCTTGGTTAAGTATCGATGACCGAGGATCGAAGGAAAGGTTGGAGAATCGAGGATCCAGGTATCTGGAAGATGTTTTGGGCCTTCGGAGACACACTCCCTCTCCTCCCCAATGCCTCCGTCCTCCTTCTCCTCCTCCTCCTGATTCCTGATTCCTGAAGACATGAGCATCCCGCGGATGCTGCCAGTGTCCTCCTCCTCCTCCTCCTCCTCCTCCTCCTCCTAGTCCTCCTCCTCCTCCTCCTCCTCCTCCTCCTCCTCCTCCTCCTCCTCCTCCTCTCTCCATAGCCATTTTGGCTCATGCCGTTTTCCCAGCTTTCTCCGCAGCTTTTTCGCCCATGGTCGGCGGCTCAGTGGCAGCGGCGGCGGGCGCGTCTTGGATGGCTGTGGGGAGCTGCCCGCCGATGTGGCGGCCCAGCGTTCCCAGGGTTATGGAGAAAGACTCCCTCGATGCTTCCCCGGCGAGGCATGCTGCACGGTGGCGTGGTCGCGCGGCTCTGGAAGCAGCGTTGCGTCCGCTGGTGGGTGGACCGCGAGCGCGTGTCGAGGCTGGCTCTGCAAAGGCTCGCTGCAGGGGATCGCGTTCCGGGCGTGATGCGGCTCAGGCAGAACACGGCTTGGCATGCGCGCCGTGTGCCGCCTGGCGGGTTCACGGCGGCGTCCTCGGCGGCGCTGTCCTGGGTTGCTGCTGGGCACTGCCTGGGGCGGCTGGTGGCATGCGGGCTCAGGCCAAGCCGTTCGTGCCGCCAGGTGCTTGCCGCGCAGTGGGCGTGCGCTGCAAGTGCGGTACTACGATGTTCGGCCGATCCTGCCCCCCGCCGTGCAGATGCCGAGCGTGACGGAGCCCGTGCGTGTCACCGCGATGTGCGAAAGCGTTGGCGTGGACTCGGAGTTGTCGGCCGAGGGCGTTGTGCTGGACTTTTCTGCCGCGGTGCGGGATGAGGCGTGCGTCGACAAGGTTTCCGAGGAGTTTGCGGGGTCACAGGTCGTGCAGGCGCCGAATGCAGATGCAGAGGTGCAGACAGACGCTGTGCCGACGCTGTGCGTGACAGAATCCATGCATGGCGAGAGCGAGGATGTGGACGTGGAGGTAGTTGCCTGCCGCGTGGCGCATCCTGAGCAGTTGCGGAGCTTTGGCGTTGCTGTGGCGCATGGCTACCCTTGTGCTCGAAATTTGGAGTCGGCCGAGGGTCATGTGCCTTCGCGGTGCAAGGGAGGTCTCGCAGGCGCCGCTGGCTGGCGCACAGCGGGGCGGCAAGGAGGGCGAGGGCGACGGCGTCTCGCTGTTCGTACCCCTGGCGGTGGGTCGGAGGACGGCTCGCCCGGCGTGTTCCTCTAATTCTGCCCCGCTCGGCATGAGCTCGTTCTCCGTCGCCTCCCGCTGTTCGCCTTCGTCTGCGAGTGGTGCTCGAGAACGTTCCCCAAGCGGACGGCCGCGAAATGGTGCGAGCGGTGCCGCTACACCGTGTGCTTCGACTGCGTTGGATGAGCTGGGCGCGGGCACTCGCTCTCTCCTGCTGGGTCCGCCTCGTGATCCTGGTGCGACGCCCCTCGGCGCGGTTTGGGGGGGATGCCGCGTTCCCCCGTTGGGGTGGGTGGGCGGCCGCGGGCGGCTGCCGGGGGTGCCTGTTTTGTCCCCGCGGGGGTGGCTTCCTTCCCCCTGGCTTGCCCTCGGGGTGGGCCAGGGTCGGTCGGATGCCTGTCTGGGCTTCTTCGGGGTCCTTCCCTCGTCGCCACGGCGTCTGCGCGGCGCGCTTGCGGCGGCGCGGGAACCATTCGGCATTTGGCGCCCTGGCGGTCGTCTGCTTGCAGACGGCCGCCAGGGCCTCTTTGATGATGGTCCATCCATCCATCCATCCATCCATCCATCCATCCATCCATCCATCCATCCATCCATCCATCCATCCTCCTTCTCCTCCTCATCTTTGTCCTTCTCCATCCATGTCCTCCTCGGTCTCCACCTCCAGTTCCTGGGCGTGTGTGCGGGGGATGAGCGGCGTTCACTTTGCAACGTCGCTTAGAGCTCTAAATCCACACGCGCAGTCCCAAAGTAGGCCTGTCTGCGTGGTCGTCTCTGAAGAACCCACTGGTGCGAAGCATGCGCCGGCCGCATTTTCACGAGTTGCTTTGGTCATCTTTCCTCCGTGTTTTTGGAGAGGCCTTCCTCGGATTACTCGGAATTGTTTCCTCGCTGCTTTTGAAGAGGCCTTCCTCGGATTGCTTGGTCATGCTTCCCCATTGCTTTGGTTTCCTCTGGCTGCTGGGTCTAGGTTCCTCACCGCATGTTTCGGGTTGCTGGGTCGCTTCTCCGGGCAATGCCAACGCAATGCCAAAGCAACGCCAAGCGACGCCAAGTATTGCTTAGCAGTGCCAAGCAACACCAAGCAATGGCAAACCACGCCAAGCAATGCCAAACGACACCATGTAACGCCACGCAGCGTCAAGCCATGCCAGGCGCGCCAATGGAAAACACGCGGCGCCAAGGGATGCCAAAACATGTCGAACCAAGGTAAGCAGCTCAATGCAATGCAAGGCAATGCCAAGCAATGCCCGGCAAACGAATGCAAAGGAAGCAACGCCAAGCAATTCCTAGCAACTCCGAGCAACGCCAAGCCACGCCCAATGCCAAGCAATGTAGAGCAACGCCAATCAACGTCGAGCAACACAATGCGAAACACATCAATGCAGCGCCAAGCAATGCCAAGCAGTGCCAAGGAATGCCCCTTAGGAGGCGCGTTCCCCCAGTTGCGGCCGCACCAGGTTCATCTTGCCAGACCGCAGCCCTGCATCATGACTCCATGAGTTCTCGTTTTCTTGCTCGGTTTCTCCCCATCCTCTTCCAACGGCCGAGCGCCCACTGGGATGAGTGAAACAGAGTTTCTTGGCTGTCATCGGAGGTCTTCGGATGTTTCCCGGGGTGCCTTCAGCGCTCTTGGACACGCAAGGGTGTTTCCCAGAGAATGTGTAGGGTTGGGGAAGGGGGCGTTGCACCACAGGGTGCCAGCTAACATGTGTTTGGGTGATTTCATGGACCGTTTTGGTTTCGATATCGTTTTGCAGCAGAGGCGGAACGAAGGCAAAACGAGAGACTGTTAGAACAGAGCGAGAATGGAAAACACTAATGGGAAGGCCTTGGGGCAGAGGTCTTGAGCTTCCCGGCCGACAGAGAGACCCCCCCCCTGCCCTCCTTCTCCACAGGGGGGACCGCCCGTGGGGGGAGTCACGACCGCATGTCTGACCAATCCCAACTGTCTGGTACAACTTACAATCGACCTCGCCAATCTTCATCCGGTCAAAAGACCAATTGGTACCAATTACAACCAGCCATCTTAAACCGACAATGCTAGGATTCAGGCATCAATCGAATATCTTAAGAGTACACGTTCTCTCTGGGAGTCAACATGAGCACCTTGGTTGGATGTTGTCTTAATTTGCTTTTCCGCATCTGGGAGCTGCGTTGCCTTGCAACGACAACTCCAGACATCGCATTTCACCTCAAAACAACAACCTATTACAAACACATCAACATATACTCACAGCACATACCCACACACCTGTCACATCAACGTATATCCACAGCCCGACTTCTCATCCTCTTTGTCATCGTCCGTTCCTTCCTCCTTTCCTGCTTCCTCCCTCGTCTTCTTCCTACTCTTCTTCCTCCTCATCTTCTTCGTGCTGCATTCCTCATCTTCCTCCTCTTCTTATTATCATTGTTTTGTTTCTTCTTCATTATTTGTTTATCCCTCTCCTCCTTTTCTATTGTTCCTCCTCTTCCTCCTTTTTCTCGTCGTCATCGTCGTCGTCGTCCTCATCATCTTCTTCCTACCCCCCAGATGGTCCCAGGAGGCCGAGCATGGCCCAAGGTAGCCCTCGACAGACCTCCCAGAGGCTTCAAGGCAGCGCCAACATGGCCCAAGATAATTTGGCATGGCCCAAGATAGCTTCCGACAGTTTCTAGCTGACCAGGGCTCAAAAACAGCCTCCAAGAGGCGTCAAGAAAGCCTCTGATTGTGAATGCCTTCCGGGCCAAGGACGTAGCGATCACCACAAAAGGGGTGGCGCCAGCAGGCTGGCTCGAGGACGAAGTGGGCCATTGGCTCGAGACGATCAGCGAGTGAACGAGACACCGATCATATTTGTCAGAGGTGGATTTCTGCCAGCCACGCGTGCCGCCCCTGCCCGTGTTGCTTCGCCCAGCTCGGAGGAAGGCGAGCAGCTGCCAGAGCAGCTTGCCGACCCTGAGCCACTCTATGACGAATACGAGGCCGAAGATTTCGTAGCAGCTGAATTTCATGATCAAGTTGCCCCCGCATGCCGCCAGGCCTCGCTGTGTAAGCACCCTCGCAGGCACCATGCACCGAGCAGCGCTCGAGAGTCACAGCTCTCTGCGACGAGCCTTCCCTTCTGCAAGTTTGACATGCACAATCATATCCTTCATGTGCTCCAATGTCGTTGGGAAAATGATGAAAGTAATACTGGTGATGATGCTGCTGATGATGATGCTGATGATGATGATGATGATGATGCTGATGATGAGGATGGTGAGGAGGAGGAATGTTTAGCCATTTGGGGAACTTCTTGGGCTGTCTTGGGGCCATCTCGGAGTTCTCTAGGGCCATCTAGAGCTGAAGGAAACTCCAGACAGGTGGAGACACCCAACATGTCGTCCTTACCTCCCCTCCTCCCTCCCCACCTCCCCCTCCTTTCCTGCCTCCTCCCTCCTTCCTCTTTTATCCTACCTTCCTCCTCCCCTTCCCTGCCGCCCCCCCTCCTCGCCCCCGCGCGGCGGCCGTCGGCCCGCGCCGAGGACGGCGCCAAGATCCGGGAAGGCGGCTTCTTGCAGGGCTACAACAGGCTGGTGTGGGGCGTCATTCTGCTGCAGGCGTCGGGCTTGCCTGGCTCCGCGACAGGGATCTATCCACGTCCACCGTGGGGGGCCAATCTTCCTGGACCTTTGCAGGCGGTAGATCCGGATACATCTGGTCGGGACCTTCGGAATAGCGTGTCGCTCCGCCAGTTCTGGCCCACCCCGCCTCGGCGCGACGCACTATCGACTTCCCGGTCCCTGTCCCGAGCTTTTCCGAGCTTCCCGTCCCGCGTCGCGGAGCGGCACGCTACCTGCTCTCCAGGGATAGCGCGTGGCCGGGCCCCGGGACCGCCGCGGCGGCACGCCATCGAAATGTCCGACCGTGTACTGTTCGGCCTGCCCCGGGGAGCCATCACGTGCCCATGTCCATCGCCATTGATTCGGTGGGCATTGATTCGGTGGTCATTGATTCGGCTCGCCAGGCGGTGGGCATTGATTCGGTGGTAAAAAAAAAGGAGTCCTGAGGGGTGGGGTCCTTGGGATAGGACGGGATCCAAGGGTGGATTTACGTTGTTTGAGGCACGTCATCTTGAGGACCCCATCTCTCAGGACCTCATCTCTGAATCACCGATTGATACATCTCCGCCTCGCTGGGGGGGGCCCTGCCGCATGTGCCTTATTAGCTCGGGGCCCTCGCCGGGCCATCGCGATCCCAGAGGCGAGACGGGAGGCGAGGGCATCCCGCCCAGGTCCCTCGCGTCGTGAAGGACAGCACGACGACAGGTCAGTGGTGTAACTTTGGGCTCCTGGGGGGGCCCTTCTGGGGTCCGCGTGCATTGAATGAAGTCAGGGCATCGGATGTCTGGACCTCGAGGCTTCGGGAGGGCCCCGCCGCGGAGGCTCCGGCTGGCCCCCCCCCTGGGGCTCCAAAAGGTCCCTGGATGCCTCGCGGTGCCCTTCCACGCTCCAGAAAAACATAGTTTGGTTGTTCGGAGCCATTGCCTTCTGCTGTGAATTATTACCGCTTCGCGTATGCCAGCCAGCCCCACTGGGTTGGCCCGGCGGTGGATGCGCTCCGCTAGGTTGATGCGTGGTTTGCAGATACAGAGCCGATCATGTTCTTCTGGCGTGCAGGACCTAATTATACTCTGGCGTTTTGGAGCCATTCGCTCGCATGGTGCATCTGCTGACCTAGCCGTTTGCAGTCAGCTCAGCCAGCTCCCCTTCAGCCCGCGGCCCCACCGGCGGCTACTTCTGAATGCGGGCTCGGCCGCTGTGCTTTTAGGCTTGCGCGTGGCCAATTTGGCAGGCCCGTGGCCCGGACCTCTCCTTCGGCGACAGCGTTTCCGCGTCCGCCCGCGGCCCAAAAAAATATATGCCAACCAGCCCATCTAGGCACGATGCCTACGGGAGCTGCCCTGGTCGGGGGAGCGTGGCATCATTTGGATACCTTGGGGCGCCTCAGTGAACTATAGGCCTCTTTGGTGCCTCTCAGAGTCGCGTGGGTTGACTCCTGGGGGGCTCTTGGTGGCCTCTAAGGGCGTCTTGGGGACCTCTCGGGGTGTCTTGGGGCTTCTGGAGGCGTCATGGGGACCATGGTGTCCTCGTAGGGCCGTAGGGGTTTATTGCGGCCTCCTTGGGGATCTCTAGGCAGCCTTGGAAGCCTTCCTGGGACCATCTGAAGGGACATCGGTCTAAGAAGACGGGGGCTTTCCTTAGCCTTGCCCACCCGTGGCCCCTGTCTGCTTATTCCGACCGACCGACCAACCGTGCCCCCCCCCCCCGCCCCGTGGCCCCCGTCTGCTAATTCCGACCGACCGACCGACCGTGCTCCGCCCCTCCGCCCCGTGGCCCCCGTTTGCTGATTCCGACCGAAACCGACCGACCGTGTCCCCCCCCTGCCCGGCCGTGCCTTCCCGTCTCCTTGCTCCCCCCCGCACCCCTCCTTCCCGTGGCCCCCGTCTGCTTGTTCCGACCGACCGACCGACCGTGCCCCTCCACTCCGCCCCGTGGCCCCCGTCTGACCGCGCCCCCCCCTTTCCGCCCAGCGGCCCCTTCTTATTATTCCGAACGACCGACCGTGCCCCCCCCATGCCCTCCCGCCCCCCGCTCCGCCCCCCCCCCGTATGTTTATTCGACCGACCGACCGTGCCCCCCCCCGCCGCCCCGTGGTCCCCGTCTGTTTATTCCGACCGGCCGACCGAACGTGCCCTCCCCCCGTCCGCCCCGCGGCCACCGTCAGCTCATTCCGACCGGCCGACCGACCGTGCCCCCTCCCCCCGTCCGCCCCGTGGCTTTCATCTGCCTATTCCGACCGACCGACTGACCGTCCCTTGCCCATTCATGCCCTGCCCCCTGTTCCCCACCGCGCCCCTCCGCCCCGTGGCCTTCGTCTGCTCATTCCGACCGACCGACCCGACCGACCGCGCCCCTCCCCTCCGCCCCGTGGCCCCCGTCTGCTTATTCCGACCGACCGACCGACCGTGCCCCCCCTTTCCGCCCCGTGGCCCCCGCCGACCGACCGTGCCCCCCCTCCCCTCTCCCTGGCCACCCCCGTGCCCCGCCCCTTCCGCTCCGTGGCCCCCCCGTCTGCTGATTCTGACCGACCGACCGTGCCCCCCCCGTTCCGTCCGCGCCCTTGCCCCCCCCGAGCCCCCACGATGGGTCAAAAAGCCCACAGGACAGTTCAATATTGCCTCAAGGACAGCCCCAGATGGGCCCACACAAGACCCCCAATTAGCCCCAGAGGCGCCCACTAGCACCATGGCCTCGAAGAGTCATAGAGACGCCACAAGCTCACAGTGACATCACAAGTTCTTCACGCCTTAGCTCAGCGCGCCGCAGCACTCGCGCGTTTTCCCGAAACTACCACAGGTTGGCGCCACCTCCATCCCCCAGTGCCCCACATCCGTGATTGTAGGATCCTTGGCACGCGCGCCTCTTCTTGGCACTGCCCCTCGAAAGCCCCTAACATCGCCTCTTGGGCCGTTCTTTGGACGCTTTTGGGCGCTCTTGAGACCGTCTTGGAGCCTTTTTGGGCCCCTCTTGGGTCTCTCTTGGGCCCACTTGGAGCCATCTTTAGGCTTCGGAAGGCCATATGAAACGATTGGGCGAGAAGGCCAACACCACTGAATGTCGTTAGGTTTTGGATGAAATTCGGCCTCTTCGGGCAGTCCTGGGGAGCCCCCATCGCCATTTGGACCCGTCTTGGAACGATATTGGGACCTCGGGGAGTATGTAAGAAACCATGTTAAGCGGTCTTGCGCTATCTTGAGCTATCTTTGAGGCCAGCTTGGGCTCGCTGAGGCCCTCTTGGGGCCATCTTGGGCCGCCTTGGATGCTATAACTGCTTCCCCCAAGACCCACGAGGCGGGGTCAGGGGGAGAGGTTAAGCTACCCATAAGCCTCAAGCCGTCTCGCTCACTCCCATCCTCACTCCCAACACAAAGTAACACCCGAGTTTCAGCATGGACAGGGGCCGCCACCGACATGCATCGGAAACAAATGCAAAGGCCAGGCAGGTGCGCGACGCTCTCGAGGTGCGCCACGCGTGCCATGCCTGGGCGCCGTCGTGAAGCAAGATCGACGCCTCGTGCGAGGATTGATAATCTTCTAGACACATTGATAGTCGGATGAAACGTTGACTTCTGTGTTGCCTTTTGCGGATTTTCCCTCACGCTGCGGATCGGCTGCCCCTTTCGAACGACTGTGGGTTGCCTGAGGCTGTGTCCGGCAAAGCCGCGCAGCTTGGACGGTCTTGGGGCTCCTCGGCGTATGTTACAAGGGAACGTGGTTTCGGGAACGCGAGCATGGCTTAATTTACAAGCGATCGTGGCCCCGGAGACGCGACCATTGCATAATTTTGAAGGGCTCGTGACCTCGGAGACGCGAATATTGTATAAGTTACAAGCGATCGTGGCTTCGGGGACGCGAATATGGTGCAATGTACTCGGGATTGTGGGCTCGAGAGCGCAAATATTTTGTAATTTACGAAGGGGTCGTGGCGTCGGAAACACGGTTTTGCGCAAGTTACAGGGGACTGTTGCTTCGGCAGCGCGAATACAGCGCAAGTTGGAAAGCATTATAGCCTCGGCAGCGTGAATATGGTGCAATGTGCAAGGAATTGTGGCCTCGGCAGCGTGAACATGGTACAATTTGCAAGGGAGTATGGCTTCGGCAGCGCGAGTATGGCGCAGATTGCGAGGGATTGCGGCCTCGGCAGCGCGAGTATGGCACAATGTGCGAGGGATTGTTGCCTCGGCAGCGCGAACATTACGCAATTTGCAAGGGAGTGTGGCCTCGGCAGCGCGAGTGCGGCACAATTTGCAAGGGATTGCGGCCTCGGCAGCGCGAGTGCGGCACAATTTGCAAGGGATTGTGGCCTCGGCAGCGCGAGCGTGGTGCAATTTGCAAGGGATTGTGGCTTCGACAGCGCGTGCGTGGCGCAATCCACAAAGGGATTGCGGCCTCGGCAGCGCGAGCATGGCGCAATTTGCGAAGGATTGTGGCCTCGGCGGCGCGCAGATGGTGCAATTTGCGAAGGGTTATTGTTTCGGCAGCGCGAATATCGTGCAATTTGTAAGGAGTTTGGCCTCCGCAGCGCGAGTCTGCTACAATTTGCCAGGCTTTTTCGGCTTAGGATGTGCACATCGCGTGTGTCTTGATTCGTCCCACGACCCTCAGGAAATTCTGAGAACACTCTTGGGGGAGGGTCGCCAGGGTGGCTTTCGGCTCACCACCCCGCGCGGACAGTAACAATTCACAGTAGGACGCAGACGGCAGGACTCTAACATTGGAGACTTGAAACCGCAACTGGCGCAGGGAGCACCAACCTAACCCTACAGCCTGGTGGCCCCACAAGAGGGCCAGTGGATTTTGCCGCAGTGCGCTTTGCATTTGTTTCTGGCACACGTAGGGTGCCCCCCTTGTCCCGCCGGGCGCCCGAACATGATCCAGATTTCGCCGCAACATGTATTGCCGATTGTTTCTTGATATGGATGGCAGGGTGCTGTTGGCATTGCTCTTGGTTTGTCGGGTGGGGGATGGGGGTGGTTAATATCATAGGGAGCAGAGGGGAGCTTTTCCCCGAAGGGGACGAAAGGGGTTGGAAGAGGAAGCGCCCTAAACACCTACGGCCTGACGCGCTGGTGGGACTGCAAACCCTACCCCCCGCGGGTCCAACCGACGCTGAAGTATCGGACACCTTTGCTGGGGATCTCCTGGTTGCAGACATCCGTAGGCATGCTTCGAACTCTGAACCCTGGCAGTCGCTTCAAACATCTGACCTCCACTGGTAATTAGGGTTCGCATGTGGTTGCCTATGTTCGCCAGCGTGGACCCGCCACACAGTGAGTTATTGCACTCTGGATGTGTAAGCTTTCTGGTGCAACCATGCGGTGTAAGCTATGTGGTGCAAGTTATGCGATGCAAGCTATGATGTGCAATCTACGTGGTGCACTCCGCGTGGTGCAAGCTGTTTGGTGCAAGCTGTGTGGTGCAAGCTATGAGGAGTAAGCTATGTTACGTGGAGCAAGCTATGTGGTTTGAGCTATGTGGTGCAAGCTAGATGGTACAATCTGCGTGGTGCAAGCTGTGTGGTGCAAACTTTGTGGTGTATGCTCTGTGGTGCAAGCTATGCGGTGCACCTTTTGTTGTGGAACATACGTGGTGTAACAGAAGTGGTGTAAGGTATGTGGTGCGAGCTATGTGGTGTGAACCATGTCGCGTGAGCTATGTGGTACAGTCTACGTGGTGTGAGCTGTGTGGTGTAGGATCGGGGCCGCCGGCACCGCAGACGGGCCCAGTCCCCTGGCAGAGAAGTGAGAACGACCCCCCAAGCGCAAGCACTGTTCGGGGACTATATCCTCACCTGGCTTCCCCCACCCGCCCGCCTCCTTGCTGTCCCGACCCGCCCGCCTCCTCCGCACAGCACAGCTCCTCCCGCCTCCCTGCTGCCCCCACCCGCCCGCCTCGAGGGAGGAGCGGGGGAGGTCTCCTTGGCGCTCGCCCCCGAGGGGCGGCTGCGGCCTCCTCGGCCCGCCGCCCGCCCCGGGCAGGCGGTCGGCGGCCTCGTGGTGGCGGCGGTGCTGAAGTACGCGGACAACCTGCTGAAGTGCTTCGGCAACGCGCTGTCCATCGCCCCCCCCGGCCGCGCTTAGAGCCCCGCGCTCCCCGCCCCGCGCACCGCTGGGTGGCAGGCAGCTCCTGGGAGGCTCAGGCTCAGCGCCTCGGCGCTGGCGCATCCGCGGGGGCTCTGGCCTGGTGCCGCTCCACCTGGCCTTGTCCCGCTCCAGTTTTGCAGGGAGGGCTGCTCAGAAGCTGACCGCCCTCTCAGGCTCTTCCCCGCCTTCTTACAAGGCTGCCCCCCTCTCGCGCCGCTCCGCTTTCGCGCGCCGCCAGGCGCGCGAGGTCCCGTGCTGCCATGGCTTCTTCCGCCCCCCTGTATCGCCCTTCTCTCCTCGTCTCCTTGCCCTCCTCCCCCCTGCTGCAACTCTCTGTCAGTTCCGCGGCCTCAGCCACAGCCTCCGCCCTCCCCTCACTCAGGCGTCGTTATCCTCCTGCTCCTCCTGTCCGCCTCCGTCTGGCAAACTGGTATCGGGCCGCCCTGGCCCCCCGACGCCAGCGGCGGCGCTCTCGCTCGGCCCACATCCGCTCAACAGGGGTCCCCAGACCCCGTTCGGGTTCCATGCTGACTTGTCTGCCGAGGCGGATCCAGCCGCTGCGACGAGCAGCCTCGGGGAGGCCTCAAAACGACGAATCGCAGCAGAGGGGCCGCCGCTGTCTCGACTCTCCCACCCGACGACGAGACGATCTTCTCCACCTCCTCCTCCTCCTCCACCTCCTCCACCTCCTCCTACTCCTCCTCTTCCTCCACCTCCTCCTCCTCCTCCTCCTCCTCCTCCTCCTCCTCCTCCTCCTCCCCCTCCCCCTTACCCCTTCTTCGCTGGCAAGGGAGGGGTCCCTTCTCCCCTTCCCTTGGCGTCGCCGATGCATCGGCGTGGCGGTGCGATCGTGGCTGCCTTGCCAGTGGGCCCCGGAGGGCCGCGCGCGCGTCGCGTTCCCCGCTGCCAGTGCATCAGCTGCATGCTCTCCGCGGTGTTGCTGAGAGAATTCGTGCCAGACAAGTTCTTCGTCTTCGGCCGCGCGCGCGCGCGCGCCCCCAAGGGGGGGAAGGAGGAGGAGGGGGAGGGGGGAGAGGACGGGTGGGCATGTAGGCACGTAGGAAGGAGGAGGGAGGGATCCAGGGAGGGAAGAAGTGAGGCATGATGGGATGGGATGGGGGGGCAGTCGGGTGGTGCATTTTGCCGACGGTTTTGCCTCAGCATTCGTCGTCTCTTGGAGCGCTTCTAGTTGCGGGGTTAGGCCGAAACTTCCGAGTTTACTACTGAGGGTCCCTGGGCGTAGATGGTTCGGCAATGCTGGCGTGTGTTCTTACGGAGTAAGTAGTGGCTCATTCAGCAGGGAACTTCTTCTGCATGGTGTTATCTGAATGTATGGCAGGAACATTACCCTGCGGGGTACAGGGTTTGCGTCATAACCAGCCATCCATCTGGACGACAAAGCAAACGTGTTGTGGCACAGCGACGACGGAAAATGAGCAGCAGCGGAAAAAGAGAGGAGCAGCATTGCGGTTGCAGCAGGACGAATGCAGGACGAACGGGCGGGGTGCGAATGCGACGACGACGAACGCTACTGCAAAATTGTCGTTCCGTTGGACGGAAGCGCCATGGAAATGCAAAACTGTACCAACGCTGCAGCAGGATCACCATGTGTGAAGGGCCTGGGACGGTCCACATTAAAAAGCACATAGGACGAGCCCTCGTGCGAAGTACAGTCTGGGGTGAACAGCATGCGGGAGGGAGCGCCCCCGCACAACACAGTATCAAGGGAAAGGGGGTGATAGTTGTCACATGGCGTAGCAGTCGAGAACTAGGGATGAGGATGACGAGGATGAAGATGATGAGGAAGAGGATTAGTCTCAGTAGTAGGAGGAAGAGGCCGATGACGATAATGATGCTACTGTTGCTGCTGATGATGATGCTGATGATGATGACGACGATGATGGTGGTGACGATGGCGATGATGACGACGTTGATGATGCTGGTGCTGGTGCTGACACCTGTCCTGCTGGTGCTGCTGCCGATGATTAATGACGATGAGGGGGATGATCATGAGGATGGGGAGGAAACGGGCGAGGAGAGCTACAGGTAGGATGAGGGATGAGGGATGATGTGGGATGACGGCGAATTGGGGAGGGATGATGCAGATGGGGGCGATGAGCACGGGATGTATGACACACGACGCGGGGAGTGTGTGGAGATTCGAAGGGGAAGGGGATGACCCGGATGATGAGGAGAGAGGAGTTTCAGAGGAGGAGGAGGATGTGGAGGATGAATAGGAGGAGGAGGAGGAGGAGGAAGAACACGAGGAAAGAGAGGATGTGAATGAGGCGGGGGGACGGATACCAGGGACGGATAGCGGGGACGTTGCGGGAAGGTGGAAGGGGAGTTTGGCGGGAGGAGACGGAACCATCATAGTAATATGAAGGGAGGAGGGTATTTGTGTGACCAGGGGGGACGATGAGGATGAGCAGGGAGTAGGAGGCGAGGGACGATGAGGGTATGGAGGAGTGGTGGTGGAACGGAGGAGGAAGGGTGCGCACGATGTTTCGTAACAGCTGTGAGCGAATGATGCATGCGGGGATGGAGACGGGGGGGGGAAGGGGATGAAGGGTAATTTCAGGAGTAGAAGGAGGTATGTGGAGTGGGAGCGCATGTTCGAGGCACGCTGTTAGTTATGCTGGCGACCTACGTGTACAGCATCGGGGTGCCCGAATTTGCGCTGGGCTTAGCCCGCTCGACGCTTTCTCGCCCATGAGGAGCAACCTGAGAGGTGGATGTGGTTGGGGAGGATGGAGGGTGGAGGCGGGGAGATGGGATCAGGAGGACGGATGGAAGGAGCAGGAGAAGGAGGAGGTGGAGGAGGAGGAGGACCAGCAGAAACCCAAGACGCACCAACGATGCTGCAACACACCCTCCCTCCTCCATAGTTCCCTCTTCACGGGTCCCCACAATCATGTTTTTCACTGCTCGAAGTGTGGAAGACGACCGTCTGAGAATCCTCAGTCTTGCCAAAAGACCACTCCTTGACGCCGCGACTCAACCTTACTGTCTTGCCCTGACGATCCTGCACCGTGCCGGAAAACCATTCCTGGGACTTCAACAGCGCCCCTAGTCAACGGTACGGTATTGAGGGTTGGAGGAGGATGAGGGAGAGGGGAGGAGGAAAAGAGGGAGGGAGGGAGGGAGGGATGAGGAAAAAGAAGAGGAGGGATGTTTTGGATGGGTGGGTCGGTTGGGGCGACGGTACAGGTCCACCTCGATCCGCCCCCCTCCCAGAAGGGGGGGAACAGTCATAGGAGAAAGGGGGAGGGAGGAGGTGATGTGGATTTGTGCAGACGATCTCTCTCTCCACCAGACCGGAGGCCTAGAATGTGGCACGAGCAAGGAGCTTGGTCCTGACGCTGCACAGAAGTTGACCCAGAAGCTGGCTCCGCCCCTCCAGCGCGGTGGCCCCGGAGTTGGAGGGCGCCGAGAGCACATGTCACATAGGCCGCCTTCTTACAGGCGAGGGGGAGCCCCGATCCTCGGGGCTGGTGGCAATGCCAGGCCTTCTCGTGTGGCCGAACTGCCACCACCAGCGCCAGAGTCGGGGGCCACCCTCTCCTCCTGCTCACGGGGCAACGGGGTCTGTGGGTCCGTGTGGGCGGTGAGCGGGGTCATTGTAGCACACTCTCCAGGGGGGGGCAGATTGACAAGGCGAATCAGCCAGGATCGTCAAAAGGTCGCCCGACCTGTTTGAAACGGCTTCTGGGGCTTGGGACCTTACTTTCGACCTTCTCTTTTTCCTTCTCTTACACCTCCTCCTCCTCCTCCTCCTCCTCCTCCTTCTATGTCTCCTTCTTTTCCCCCTCCTGCCCCTCCCTCTTCCTCCTCTTTCTCTCTCCCCCCTACCCCCTGGCCTGCCAGGCCGTCTAGGGCTTCCTGAGCCACCCCGCTGTCGATCCCCGTCGCCCTCTTCCTACCCATCTCGGTGCACGAGCCGAGGCACGGCTGCGATGGAACCGCCTCTTCGGCGACACCCTGAAGACAAAAGTGGACGCGCTCGACGCCTAGGGCCCCTCCCCCTCGGCGCCCTCTCAAGGCTCGGCGGCGCCCCCAGAGGGGAAGGCAGAGGGGGCGGGCCGCTTCAGAAAGCCAGCTCGCAAGGCCACCGGCCGTCCGAGAAGCTTTCTGAGCCTCCTGCGAGGCCAGAGGGGG
>CAUYUJ010002225.1:1005377-1010377 GCA_963575745.1 Prorocentrum cordatum | reverse complement strand
TCATTGACATCTATATATATTTTTCTATATGTTTATCTCTCTCTCTCTCTCGCTTCCCCCCTCGCTCTTTCTTTTTTTTCCCTCTCTCTCTTCTTATATATATACGTACACGTATAACTGCCATGCCGTTCTTACCCATACAATTGTATACATACACCTCAGTTGTACAACATTGTATGATAACATTGTTGCTTAACAAACATTCAGTGTGCAGACATTGCACTATCTCCTTGTTGCGAATGGTGCTTCGTAGTCGTTGGCGGCAGGCACGCTCATGATGTACGGTCGGTTCGCATGCCACGTGCCTTGTGGCCAGGCAATGTTCCGAGTCTTTGTGGTGTTCCCCCCCATGCTATGGGCCAGCCCGACTGTGTGCGATCGCGGTGCGCATTTACTTAAGAGTCTACCGCATCGGCTTAGTTGGTGAAGGTATTCTGTCGACATGCTCACCCCTCACATCTTCACATCTGTTCTGTGAGCGTATCCCACCGTAATCCCCGCTCATATCTTCGGCCGTGCAGCATGTCGCCCTTGCATATTTTCGTTTGACAAGCACAAGCATCAAGGCTGTTGCGTTCGCTTGGTGATGGAACAAAAAAATGTTACGACTAGGCGACGCGCGACACGATTTCAGCTGACGGCACGTGCAGAACTGCAAGCGCAACAAGTCAGAGGAAAGTCGAGCCACCTTGGTGGCCACGGAGTAACGTAGCCGTGCAGCATGTCGCCCTTGCTGTTCCTCCCTGACCTTGCCGCTCCAATCTTCTCGGAGCATCGGCTTCCTGGGAAGGGCCCCTCGAGCACCGCTGCGCCCCCGCGCGCCCGCACGCCCTCGGCCCGAGAGCGCGGCCCGCCAGCCACCCCCCCCCCGCCCCTGCGCGGGCCAGCGCCCTGCCGCGGGCCTGCGCGCCGCTGCGCTGGGTGGGCCCGCGGCAGCACCCGCATGCCCGCGGCCCTCCGCCCGGCAGCATGGCGGACAAGCCCGCGGGGCCCCGCTCCGCCCCGGCCCGCCTGCGTCGGAGGAGGGAGCTGCATGCCAATGCCGCTGCCCTCGCCTCGTCGTCGCCTTCCCGGGCCTTCCTGGGAGGCCCTCGTGGCCGCCGCTGGATTCGCCTCGGAGTTCTGGTCAGAACGCACCGCAGGGTCCGGGGAGTAGCGGTGGCGGTACACTTTGGTTTCCCCACTCCTGGGCCCGGGCCGCTCTCATCTCGGCACGATATCTGCGATGGAAACCGGTCGGCTATGCGCAAGAGTGGCCTTTCGCCGGAGTGCCCTCTGGTGCGGGCCCACAGGGGTTTCCCCAGCACTGGCCTGCACGCTTGGGTTTGGCGTCCCCGCGGTCCCCTAAAGCTGCTCACCTGAGGTGACTCTTGCCTAGGGTCTGTCTGACGAAGACCGACATCAGTATCTGTCGTCTTTTGAGCAGGAACCGCTGTCGGCGCCGCCACGGGCGAAGTCCATGCGTTCGATGCTCGTTTTGGGGACCTTCTTGGGGGCCACCTAATGGATCTGTTCGACTCAGGTTCGACTCAAGTTCGACTCAGGTTCGACTCAGGTTCGACTCAGATTCGACTCAGGTTCGACTCAGGTTCGACTCAGGTTCGACGCAGGTTCGACGCAGCTTCGACGTACGAGTGGAGCGAGTGGCTCCAGGAAGGTCCCCAGAACGAGCATCTAACATGCGAGACAGAAGGCCGCCTGCCCAACAGCGGCTCTTGTCAGTGTTGGACGACGTTCGCTGTTGGGCTTACCGTACCCATTTCGGGCGTCCATCCTCGTGGATGCGGGCGGGTGTTGTCCTGGCCTCCGCCCGACCTGGCCCAGGGTGCCTCCAGCTTTTCTCAAGGGACGGAAAAGCCACCTTGACCCCGATAATTGGCGTTTGCTACACGGCCCTGAGCGTTTACTAAACGGCTTCGCTTGTCGGGGTGCTTATCCGTAAGGGCTTCGCCCCCTGCCGCCGGCCCCCTCTCTCGGGGAATGCGCTATGCAAGAGCTATGTCATGAGGCTTGGGCGCTGTCGTGAAGCAGTATCGGAACTTCATGCGAGGCCGACTCGTAATGAGCAAAAACCAATAGATGACCAGAGAGGTTACCACACCTGGCGATTGGTAAGACGTCGTGACCCTGCCGATCTGCGTGGGGGGTGCCGCCGAATTTCAGAAATGTGGCAAATCCTTTGTGTGTTTTGGACCCTGACCCCGCCGATCTGCGTGAGGGGTGCCACCGAATTTCAGACATGTGGCAAATCCCATGCGTTTTTGGACCCCGACCCCGCAGATCTGCGTGAGGGGTGCCACCGAATTTCAGACATGTGGCAAATCCCATGCGTTTTTGGACCCCGACCCCGCAGATCTGCGTGAGGGGTGCCACCGAATTTCAGACATGTGGCAAATCCCATGCGTTTTTGGACCCCGACCCCGCCGATCCTGCGTGGGAGCAGCGATCGGTGGCGCGATGTTCCGAGGGGGGCGGCAGGCCCGCCCCCGAAGTGGTGCACTCCGCGCGGTCGGGCGACTCCGAGCAGGTGGAGTCGAAGGATTGCTCCGCACCGCCGACGCGTCCGCGTCGGTGTCGCCGATGCACCGCCGACGTCGCCGATGCACTGCCGATGCATCGGCGGTGCATCGGCCAGTCGGTGCGGTCCTCCGACCCCACCCTGCTCGGGCCCCCTCTGGGAGGCCTCTTGGTCAAGGGGGGCAGGTGTCGACGTGGAGGTTCGAGGCTCGAGGTTCGCGGGCATTTTCGTCCGTTCTCGTCCGCGCTTCAGCCTCGGGGAGCTTTTCTGGCGGCTGCGCCTCGCCGAGAGCGCTCCGCCCGAAGCGTCCCGAATGGCCGTTTCTGAGAGAGGAGTTCAGGCCTCAAAATGCAGGGGGCGCCGACAGGGGGGATAGGCTCAGGGGGGAGCGCATTGACCCCAAACGCCTATCCGTCGCCGACAGCGGGCCTGATTAGCCCGATCCTCCCAGTGCCACTGTGCGCGTGCAGTATCTCACTGCACAACAACCGCCAGGGTGAGGTTTTGTTTTGGTATAAGAGATGTTGCCGCTCTTGTTGTCGCTCGTCACTTCAGGCCCCAGGCCATTCCTGATTTCACCACGTCGACGGACTCTTGCACATTTGATTTTCCAGCGAGCCCGACCGCCCTCCACGGGCCCGGGCGCGGGCGACACCCGCACCGCTGCTTCCGCTTCCGCTTCCGCTCCCAGGAACCCGCGGTCTTGCCATTGGGGGCCTCTCGCCGACCTATCGGCGATGTGTCACGGATTCAAGCTCGATATTTCCCCGCTGAGTTGGCCCCCGCAATCGTCCCCCCGCAAAGGAGGAGCTCCATCGATGCAGTCAATCAGGCAGCTCCAAACAGGATGAAGACAAGTCGTTCCAGAGCGATCTGGAATGCTGTCAGGGATCTCCAGGGTACGCTTTGGGGGGGCTGCGGCGCCCAGCACGTAAGATGGACCCGCTGGCTCTCACAGATTCCGGAGTTAATGTAGGGAGGTTCGTGGCGTTGTGTCGACGCGGCCGCGACGCCAGTGCGGACGTTCAACATTGAAGGCGATTGGCAGTTTGAGCCCAGCTGATATTGAGCGATCCAGGTTTTTCGGTACGCCACGGTCGTTCGAGGTTGAATCAAAGGCATAAAAAACGCCCCTACCCTGGTTTACGAGGCGCTGTGCGCTGAAACTCCTGTGGGCTGACAGGGTAAACCCTGCGTGATGTGCCGCGTCTTGGCGGCTCTAGGCTTTGGGGGTTCCCAAGAGGTTTACAGACCACGCATTTGTAACCCAGGGGAAAGTCGTTTTTTCCATCCCTCAATTGAAGGACCAAGCCGGTGTCAGAGACCAGTGCGCAAGTCGTCGCGGCACGAACCAGCTATGCCCGTACCAGATATTGTCCGTGCCTGGGCTTGCGGGCACCGGGTCGGCATGGCCAGCCTCGCGGCTCGGGGCGAGCTTGTCTCCTCCTTGGACACCATAGCCGAGAGCCCTCGGGAGGCGGCAGGCCATACAGAAGTCGGTGTCGGTTGTTTCGACGTCGAGTGTGTCCGCCCAGTGACGCGTGTCCGAGGCCGAACGCACACGTTGAAGGGGTCCTGCCTTCCAGGGACTGGGAAGACTGCATGGCTTTATCGGCGAAAGGTGGCGGAAGGCCGACAGAAGGAGACGGGAGAACTATCCTGGCGAAGGGCCCAACCATGTGCAGTTGTGGGTACCGCAATTGTGAATATTTTCTTCGGTGAAGCTCCCTATGGGGCCACGAAGCGCTGCACTGGGTGGGGGGGAACGCATGCGGGCAGTAGCACTGGGGCCGTCCATCGCTGGAGCTCCCTATGGGGCCACGAAGCGCTGTACTGGGTGGGTGGAAATGTCAAATTCAGCGTGCGTGACGCATGCGGACGGTCCCACTGGGGGCTTCGGTGGAGCTCCCTATGTGGCCACGAACGTTGTCCTGGGTGGGTGAAACAATGCCAAGTTTGGTGTGTGGGACGCATGCGGACGGTCCCACTGGGGCCGTCGGTGGGGCTCCCTGTGGGGCCACGAAACGCTCTACTAGGTGGGTGAAAATGCCAAATTGGGTTTTCGGGACGCCTGCGGGCGGTCCCACTGGGGGCTTCGGTGGAGCTCCCTGTGTGGCCACGAAGCGCTGTATTAGATGGGTGGACATGCCAAATTGGGTGTGCGGGACGCACGCGGGCGGTCCCATGGGGGGCTTCGGTGGAGCTCCGTATGGGGCCACGAAGCGCTGTACTGGGTGGGTGAAAATGCCAAAGTGGATTTTCGGGACGCATGCGGGCGTTCCCACTGGGGGCTTCGGTGGAGCTCCGTATGGGGCCACGAAGCGCTGTACTGCGTGGGTGGACATGCCAAATTTGATTTTCGGGACGCATGCGGGCGTTCCCACTGGGGGCTTCGATGGAGCTCCGTATGGGGCCACGAAGCGCTGTACTGGGTGGGTGAAACTGCCAAATTGGGTTTTCAGGACGCATGCGGACGGTGGTA
>CAUYUJ010002225.1:995377-1000377 GCA_963575745.1 Prorocentrum cordatum | reverse complement strand
TTCACCACACATTGGTAAGCAGCACCGCGGGTCAGGCCAAGATATTCAGCTGATGTTGTTCTACCGTGTCCTGGGTTATTCGACCTGGCGGTCATCAGCATTTTCCGACGGGGAGGGCCGATCTGCCCCAAGAGCCAGGGCAAATTAGCGCAGATCGATTTTGATTATTGCCCTTGGCGGCCTCATCCCCTCGTTGAGATCGGTAGGCCCGTTACGTAAACTTGACAGGCCATTGCAGGCCATCGCGTCTTGCCTACCTACAGATCATGTGCCAGTTCATGCCAACTTTAAGTCTGTGTTTGCTGATCGTCTTGGGCTCCATGACAAAGTCCTTGATCACTCACAGCTTGTATTCGTTCAGTGACATACCTGGTGACACAGCGACGCCCTGATGGACGGCCTCGGGCGAGGCACCAACAAAGCGGAATTACTTCCAGGCCGTCGACAACCAAATTGCGGCAGACAGAAGAAGGAACATGATTTCAGAAAAAGAGAGAGAGAGAGAGAGAGAGAGAGAGAGAGAAAGGAGTTGAACCCCAACCCGGACTGGACATATCTACCTTGAGGCATGGCAGAAACGAGACAACCTTTTATTTCGAACCGACCGCCACCCTCACGAGGATACCAACAGAGAGCTGACCACCTCCAGGGACTTGCACGGCAGCGGCGGCGTCTACGGGACGAGCCCAGACAATTCACGCGTAGGAGCATGATTCAGACAAGCGCGATGGAACCCAGGCTGGCTGCCCAGCAAGGCACCACGTCGCCATGGGCGGAAATAATTCACTCTGGAGGCAGTTGGTCATTAATGGGTTGCTGGTGGCGTTACGAGCTGTTCACCAAGGATTTCCTCAAGGTTATCTACGCTATTGCCTGCTGGAGGAACGAGATATAGTAAGAGGAGCTATAGATATGCATCTGCTGCCGTTCCTTGTGCGGAAGACGCCCAGCATCGACGCCGGGTGCCATCCCCCAAGGGAGGCCTGCAGGATCGGATTCGTGAACTTGTTCCAGGGCGCAGTTGATTACGTCTGCCACCCCGAACAAAACGTCTTGAGGTGCATTCCTTCCTGGCCCCGTTCTCGGATGGCGGGCTGCAGCGAGTTGCCCAGAAGATCCAGCTCCTCTCGAAGTACCTCAAGTCCAGCAAGGGATAACCTCTCCACCGAAGCCCCAAACCCTGGAGTTTTTTCGGGGTGTTGCTACACCCGTGCAGATGGACTTCCAAAAGGTCCCGAGGACTCGGACACGAGCCCCCCCGAAGCCGATCTGAAGCACGCCAGGTATGTTCGTAAGATATGTGCCCATAGAGTGTTTTGTTCTCGCCCCACGCCAGTCGCTTGGCATCCGTCGCATGGTATCGCCGTCAATGTTTGGGCGCTTCGCGAGTGTCGTTTGCCCGTTCTAGAATGTGTCATTGCGTCTGGCATGAGCCCGTGAGAGAAAGACGCGTGGCCTTCTTTGGTCCACGGGTGCGCGGCCCGACGGCGTCGGGGGGCGCCGATGATGGCCCGGCAGAGTTTGCGCTGGCGTCTCAGACGTTGAGGGGCGCGGCAGATTCCTGAGCATAAAGATGCCAGGGGTGTCTTCGGCAGGACCGGCTAGACCCACCTCCATCCGACGGCGTCGCGCTGGGGCCTCGGGAGGCCCTGTTCGGCGAACAGAGGTGCCAAACAGCAGCCGTTGCCTTTTGAAGGCCCTGAGGGGCGCCTGTTCACGAAGCACCACGTTGGAGCTCTACGTGGAGGCCATTTGGCCGTCAGGGCGTTCGCGAGGGACGTCGATGAGGTTTTCAAGGCCGCCAAGAAACGCCGCGCGCAGAGTGGCGACCCCACGTCCGAGGATAATGATAGAACCCGGTCCAGCTGCGCTTGTCGCGCGGCGCCCACGCCGGCAACGCTGCCGAGCCACTTGCGGCGGCTGCCAAGCCTCCAGTGGCCCCGATGGGGTTCAGCAGCGAGTCCATTTCCGTTGCAGCGAGCTGCTGCCCGAGCATCTTCTCGCCCGCGCTTGCCCATTGCATCCGCTGGAGAAAGGGGCGGCGCATGCGCCTCTCGGCCCTGGGGCGCAGGCTGGGCGCCTTAAGTTTCACGGTCGCAGGCCCCCCGCCGCCGGCGCGCTGGGTGACGTTGCCGAGATTTCGGCGGCGTGATCCGCGCCGACTGTGCCTTTCAGCGGCGCAATTCTCGTCGGACTGGCCGCCGTCGGCCCTTGTCGCCGCAGCGTGGGGAGGTGTGGGTATCGAAGGGGCGCCCCTTGCGACGAACGGCGCGCCGCGTTTTCTCTCGAGCATTTGGCCGCCCTGCATCTGGGTCGGAAGCGCGCGCCCGCTGGAGCGCGCGCGAGCGAAATCCAAGCGCGCGACGCATTGCGCGCGACGGGCTATGATCGGGGCTGTCATGTCTGAGAAGGACGCGCATGTTGCGTCTATCCTTGTTATCGGCATGTCATCGTTTGCGGGGGGTGGCACCTCTCGAGCTGGAACTGCGGGCGACGGGGTTAGGTCGCGCCGCGGACTGGTAGTGGGGCCTGAGTTGCAGGTTGCACAGTGGGGGGCGCTGTTTATAGGGTGCGCGACTGGAGCACGCCAGAGAGCGCTGCGTCGTCGCCGGGGGCGCGCGCCCCAGCGAGTTCGCGCGCGCGTGGGCGGAAGAGCGATTGCAGATGTTAGTTATAGGCTGAACTGGGGGGCGATGAGCACTGCGCGGTGCAGTCTTTCGACAGTCAGCCGTTGTTTCTGTTTCGCGCCTGGCGGCGCTGGTAGAGATGGGCATTCCAGCGCGGGCGAGGGGGGGCATGCGACGGGCGGCAGCGTCGGCGGGGGGCCTAGCGGCCATGGCCAAGCTGGAGACCGCGGTGATTGCGCAGGCCGGCAGGGGTGGCCTCAATGGCGGCGGGGGCGGCATCGCTGACGCGCTCGTGACCGTGACGCGCCGGTTCAGCCTTGCCAGGTCGAGGGGCCCCGCCGAGCTCCCGAGCGATGCCTGCGCCTGTCTCCCGACCCCCGCGACCGCGGCTCTCGCGGCCATCGCGCGCATCGCGGGCCAGGGCTGCGCGGCGGACTGCGCGGGGCAGGGCAGCAAGCGCGACGGCGGGCCGCCAGGGCCCCGCGCACTCTTGCCATTCACCACTCGTTTCACAGATGAGGAACATGCCGCGACCCACCCCCGGGCGGCGGCAGTTCTCAAGGTCTATGACAGTCACGCCACCAAGGGCGACAAGGCGGAGACCCTCCGCGCGCCGGCAGACCACGCGAGGCACTGCAGGTTGCGAGCGCGCCATCTCGACAAGGTATCAGGCAAGACGGCGGCGGGCAGCTACAATCTCCAGCGCATGATGAGCGCGCGCTTTCAGAGCCAGTTTGTCACTGCGGGCGGCGCGCCCTCGGCGACGGCGCGCGCGGCTCTCGCCGGCGCGATCGCGTCGCAGGGCGGCAATGCCAAGGCTGGAACAGCTCCAGACTGCGCGCTCGAGAGGGGCGCGGAGAGGCCCCCCAAGTTCGGCGCGTCTCCAGATGTCTCCAGAGGGTATTCGTGATCACTTCGAAGATTGAGCACGGCCCCCGATCGGCTGGCGCGTGCTTTAAATTCTGAGAGAGGATGATCGGGTTGGTTCAAAGAGGACTCCTGCGGCGCCCGCAGCTTGAGACTTCCAGCAGCGCTCGCAAGGCCCCATCCTGATTGGCAAGGCTAGCTCCATTTCAGGCGCTGTATTTATCCAGCTTCTAAAATTCACAGTGGGCCCAATCCAGGCCTCGGAAGAGCTTCGGACGTCAGGGCCTCTGCCGCTGGCTTCGACCCTTCCCCCTCGGCTGCCGATGCGCGCGCCTCGAGTGCACCGCTTGCTTCGCCCCAACCGTCAGCGCTAACGCGTCCAGCGAACCCTGTCCACGGGGAGTTGGTAACGTAACGATGCGGCCCTCTCCGCTGCTTGCTTGCTTTCCCCCCCTTTCACCCTGCGGCTGCGTTGTATGCTGTTCGCTTCTTCTGGCCTCGCGTGGCTCTGTGTGGGCGTGTGTTGTGTAGTTATATGGTGTTATCTTCCTTCTCGCCTGTCTTCGCCCCCTCTTCGTTTCGCGACACCTGAAGTCCGATCTCGTGTTGGGGGGGGGCAGCCCCCTTTTTCTTGTCTTCTCTACCTGTCTCTGGATGCTGGCCTGCTCCCAGATGGTGGGGCTCGCGCGATCGTGGCTGAGAGCGCTGAAGTGAGTCGAGCTGGAAACCCTTTTTCGATTTGCTGATGGCTAGCGGGCAGCTGCCCTTCTACTTCACTAGCGGGCTGGTTTTTCTCATAGATGGATTTTTACATTGGCGTCCACAGTATGTTCGACGTGTCATGTTTTGTTGTCTGTTTTGTTTGATGGCGCCTCGTACATCAGTGATCTGCTTGTCGGCCCGACCGGCTACCAGCCCGTCTCGCTGGTCTCGCACCACTTTTGCTTCGGGGTGCTGCCGTCGCGGGCCCTCGTGAGCGAGGGTTTCGTCTAGGCGCCGCCTCGGCCCGCGCCGACCTCGGCCTTCTCGAGGGCCGTTCCCTCCTCTCACCTCCTCCTCTGCGTACAGGCCCTCGCGGGGGCCAGGTGGTGAAGGTGGGCCCACGCCCGCGGCTTGGCTGGGTCCGAAGGCCGCCGTGGGGGCCCTTCGGACGGAACCAAGCGGTGGGAGTGTAAATTCATGCTGCGCGGTGCGTGCAACTATCGACTTCGCCGACGATGGTCGACGATCGATCGATGTTCCCATGTTTGTCCATCTGTGCGAGCCGTGCAGCAAGTACCGCACGGAATCTCACGCAAGGTCGATCATCATCATTTTCATAAGTATTGTTGATTTTTATTATCAATCTTATTATTCGTAATATTCATATTCGTATTAGTGTGATTCTGATTCGTAGTAGTAGTAGTAGTAGTACTAGTAGTATTAGTAGTAGTAGTAGTAGTAGTAGTAGTAGTAGTAGTAGTAGTAGTAGTAGTAGTAGTAGTAGTAGTAGTAGTAGTAGTAGCA
>CAUYUJ010002225.1:989546-995277 GCA_963575745.1 Prorocentrum cordatum | reverse complement strand
AGTAGTAGTGGTGGTGGTGGTGGTGGTGGTGGTGGTGGTGGTGGTGGTGGTGGTAGTAGTAGTAGTAGTAGTAGTAGTAGTGTGATTCCTCCTCGTCCTCCTCCTCCTTTTGTTTTTCCCCTTCATCCTTGTATTCCCTCCATACTTCATTACCTCTGCCCCCTTGTTCCTTCCTCTCCTGCCTCCCCCTCTTCAACCCGCCCGTCCCCCCTTCTCCTCCCCTCCTCCGCGTCATTATCCCCCTCCCCCCTCTCTCCTGTCTCAGCTTTTCCTTTCTAATCCTCCCGATCTCCCTCTTCTCCTGCTGTTGATCCTCCTCCTCCTCCTCCTCCTCCTTCCGTTCCTCCTCCCATTCCTCCTCCCCCTCCTGCGCGCGCAAGAAGAGAGGCCTGGTGCGCAGGTCGGGATCGCGGGAGGGGGCGCAACGAATGGTGGTCGGGGTGCCGTTTGTTTCGGCGTTGTGCACACATGCACACCCAGACACGAGTCCCGCAAAGCGGGCGGTGGGCGGGCTTGGGCCCGCGGGCACCGTGGGCATTCAATCTGAGGTCCGCGCGGGTCCTTCGGATCGGCAATCGGCCCCCCTGACGGGGCCTTCGGCGCCGTCGCGGTCGCGCTCCGCGGGCCAAGAGGGGTGCCAGCGCGGATCCAAAAGATCAGCGCAGGCCTCCAAGAAATCAGATTCGTGTCTATTTTTTTTTTGTGCGGATAGAGCCTCAAATTGTTATCGTCTCTTGAAATATTCATTGGTGGGCGGTCTCCGTCAAGGGTGTGCTTACGTTTTCCTTCAGTCCTCAGGTTCGGCGTGAAGCAACTCGTTGTCTTTCCCACAGGTGCAGAGTGCAGAAGCTCTGGGGTCTCATGTAATGAGGCCGTGGATATCAAACAACCAATAGATGGGGCGTCGGGTGGGGCGGGATCCAGGATGCCCCTCGTGGCCAGGTTCACACCATGGCTCGGGGTCCCTGGTCCTGTCTCTTCCTCCTTTTCTTCCATTCCTTTTCCTTGTAGATAACCCCTCCCTGTCGCAACCCGAGGCCAGTTTTTAGGGCAGTCCAGGCGTTTCGCCTGAGACTTACTCACCAATTGTGGCCGTGAAGCTTAGCAATTAGATTGACCACAGCTTCACTGACGGAGGGCGGGTCGTTTTCAAAATGTGAATCTCGCCCCAGCGCCGCGCACATTCGTTCTCAAATTTGCAAGAGTTTCACGGATTGAGGGCGGGTCGTTTTCAAAATGTGGCTCCCGCCTCAGCGCCGCGCGCTTTCGTTCCAAACATTTGCAAGAGTTTCACGGATTGAGGGCAGGTCGTTTTCAGAGTGTGGCTCCCGCCTTAGCGCCGCGTGCACTCGTTTAATCAATTTCAAGAGTTTCACGGCTTGAGGGCGGGTCGTTTTCAAAATGTGGTTCTCGCCTTGGCGCCGCGCGCATTCGTTTTGAAGATTAGCAAGAGTTTCACGGATTCCCATGATCAGCGTGCCAGAAATTGCGTATTGGAAGGATTCAGGATTATGAGGGCGCTGTAGTTACGTTGATTCGCGGTGTTGAAGTCCCCAAAAATGGCTTTCTGGCACGGTTCCGGATCGTCAGGACGCAACAATCAGGTTGATCCGTGGCGTTGGAATCCCGATAACGATGTTTTGGCATGCGTAAGGGTCTTGAAACGATTGTTTTCCAACGAAGCATTTCCATCACTGGGAATGAACCCTTGTAGGGGCCTATGAAGAGGGAGTTTGGAGGGAGGGTTTATTGATGATTCTCGGGTCTACACTGGTCCTCCTCCTCCTCCTCCTCCTCCTGGGGCGCCCTCGGGGGGCGGGCAAGCGCGAGCCCCTCGAGCTTGCGATGCACGCCAGCTCGGTCCCCTCGGGACGGCGGGTTGTTTTCATAGATTGGAATGGGTGGCCCGGGCCCGTCGCCTCAGGTCGCCGTGCATTCGGGCCCCACTGCGCCATGGAGTTGTTTGTTCGCTCTTCCAGCATAATCCAGCATAGTCCCTCCTCCCACTCCGCGTTCTCGGCGCGCGCGCGTGTGTGTGTGTGTGTGTGTGTTTGTGTGTGTGTGTGTGCTCTGTGCGCGTGCAGCGCGCTCGGCACGTGGGTGTGGTGCGCGAGCGCCTTGCCCAAAGCGGTCTTCCAGTTAGGGGCGGGGTCAGGTACCGATTCGGAGGTTCGGCTACCTTCCCCTTCTCCTTCGGGCCACGGCAGCCATTCAGACCCCGTCGCAGGGCCATCGAACGCGAGACAACCCAAACAATCCCGCCTCCCCTCGACCCCCATCCCAATCACCGCCGCGCGGCGGCAAGAGGTGAGGCAGCTGTGCGAGCTTGCCAAGGAAGTACTGTCCTCGGAGTCCAACGTGCAGCCGGCGCCGCCGCCCCCACCACCCCCGTCCCCTGCTTCTCGCCTCATTCAGTCCAGGGAGGAGGGAGGGAGGAAGGGAAGGGGAGGGAGGGAGGGAGGTGGGGGGGAGGAGGGAGGAAAGAGGAAGGAGGAAGGAGGAAGGAGAGAAGGGGAAGGAGGAAGGAGGAAGGAGGAAGGAGGAAGACGGTGGAGGAGGAGGAGGAGAAGGAGGAGGAGAAGGAGGAGGAGGAGGAGGAGGGGGAAGATTAGACGCCACAGCACTCGGCTAAGGCTAGCTTGACGTTAATTAAAAAAGAGGGGGAAGGTAGGGAGGGAAGGTGGGAGGTGGGAGGGGAGGAAGGAGGAGGGAGGAAGTGCAGGAGGAGGAGGAGGAGGAGGATGAGGAGGAGGAGAAGGAGGAGGGGCGGCTCTGGTGGTGCTCAAGCAACTTCGTTGGCGCCCAGCGTTGACTTGACGGTTTTTTGTTCTCTGGTCTGGCTTGACGCCCACGCAGGCCTCTGTCGGGGCCCGCGCTCACGGGGGCCCAGCCAGACCCCTCCGAGATATCTTTGCCTCGGCGGCGCGCAACAGGGGAGTGGATTTGTCGCCAGGGCGGGAGGCCTCCTGATATTCCCACTGTTCCCACTGTTCCCTTCCCCTCCCACTGTTCCCACTGTTCCCACTTTCAACGCCCTTCCCACTGTACCCTTCCCCCCCCTTCCCCCACGACACTGGCCAGACTTTTACCTTCCACGATGGCGCAACGGCACGGTGGCCGCCAGGGTTTTTGCCGCCACGTGTGGGCTGCGCGCCGATCTCCTCGCTGCGTCGGCCACTTCGTCGAACGCGGCGACGGAGCGGTACGAGGAGTTAGACACCGCGCGGCATTGCGCGGCGCAAGGCCCCAACCTCCTCCCCGTGGTGGTGGAAGTCCACGGCGGCGGGCGGGGCCGCGAGGCGCGCAGGGCCTTCGGGGCCCTGGCCAAGCGGGTGGCTGACGCCACGGGGGAAGACGCCGCAATGGTTGCGGACCAGAACGCCCGGCGACTTTCCGCCTCCCTGCAGAGGGAAAGCGCGCGGGCGGCGTTGCGGCGCGTCCACGCGCTGTCTGGAGGGCGGGGTGGCATCGGCCCGTCTGGCGTCGGCCACGGCTACGGCGGACGCCGCGCGAGGCATCCCCGGCGCTGCCTGGCGCCCCCCGCCCACCCCCCGTGCCCATGTTGGGCAGCACGGGCGCCCCCCGCGCCCTTCCGCCAGCGTCGCACTGGCGGCTCTTTGTTTCGCCCCCACGCGCGCCGCCCAGCCCTTCCCTGGCGGGATTGCGGGTGATCCCGCAGAGGGCTCTCCTCACCAAGCCGCAGCGCGCTGGGCTCGGTCGACCACCCCGCGCCGCCCCGGGACGACCCCGACGGCCTTTCTCGGCAATTGCAAAACGGCCCCCCCGCCGACGTCCACTGCCCAGTCCACCGCTACGACTGCGCCGCCTTGTCGGCGTCGCCGCCGCGAGGTCCGTAGCCTCGTCGCTTGTGGCCCTTAGCTCCCTGCCTCTGGCCTGGCCTGCCTGCTTGCGGCTGCCTCCCCACTCCTCCGCTTCCTTGCTTACCTCCCTTTCCTTTCCTCGTGCTCCCTGCCTGCTGTCTCCGCCCTGCCGCCCGTTCGCCGGCCCGCCCGCCCCGCCGGCCCTGGCCTCCCGCTTGCGCGTTCGTCGTCGTCAGCGTGCTTTTCGTCCCTTTCGCCAGGACAGCGCTGCCTGCCCAGGACCAGCGTGGCGTCGCGTAAGGCTTCGGCACCCCTCAGATGCTTATCTATGCTCCTGGTTTATTGTATGGGACTCAGGCCGAAGGCCAGAGTGGAGCTCATGCAACGACCCCGACGTCCGATGAGCGACGCTGTGGGACATAATCCATAAAAGTTGAAGATGTTGGAAAGGCCTTCAGAACAAATTCTCGACGCCGATATCCCCAGAGGTGCATATCGTACTCCTGTTACGCCTGCCGGAAGAATTCTGTTTATGAGCATCAGGATGTGGCAGCGAGTCAGCGTGGACGACTGGCGCGACCCTGCCGACGGCGACAGCGACAACTTCAGTATCGTCCTCTTCCTCAAGGTGGGGATCGTGGATCAGTACAACATTGTATTCCGCCCCCAGACAGCAAGTGTTTTTTCTTCCACGGCGGCGGGTTCTGATGTGCCTGGGGGAGGCGAGGAAACGATAAAGGCGCGATTGAGGGTCGTCGCTGGCGTTGTTGCGAGAGGGCAGCCAGGCAGAAGAGTCCGAGGGATTGTCGAAGATGTTTCTGTTATTGTTTTTGTTGGGTGTGCTCGTTTTGCGTTTTTTTCTCCGTTTGATTTTTGAGGTGTGCACCAAAGAGTGTTTTATGGCTGTTTTGGTATAGGCGTGTTTTTTTTGAACTTGAGTGCGCCGAAGATGTCTGTCGCCAGGTAGCTTTGCCAGGTGGCGCGCCAAACGGTTCCTCGGCTCGCCTGGATGTCGCGCCCTGGCGGGGTTTCGCCCGTGTCTCTCAGCGCCTGGCGTTTGCTCCTTCGGTGCCTTGTCGTGTGCCGCGAGTGATTGTTTTTTTGCTTCTCCCCCAGAAACAGATTACCAGACCCTTGCGAGCCCCCATACAAAAGGTTTTCCAGGACAGACGTTGGAAGCACAAGTGGAACAGCGAGGGAGCATTGGACCACCAAAAAAAGAAAGACCGAGCGAACCTGATCGTGACTGATCTGAGTGTGCGTGAGTCCGAGTATTAGTGGGCCCGGGTACGGTTGACTGTGAGTGTGATTGGGCTTAGGTATGGGAGAATATGAGTATGAGTGGGTTTGAGTATGCGTGAGTCCGAGGGGTAGTGCGTGTGAAGAGGAATGAGCCTGACAGTGGGTAAGTCTGAGTGTGAGTGGGTATGGTCATGAGCTGGTGAGTATGATTCTGAATCGGAATGCGTCAGGGTCTGACTACGAGCGAATCAGAAGGTGGGCGAGTTTGAGTGTGGATGAGTCTGATTGTGAATGAATACGATGGTAAGTGTTTCAGGATATGGGTATGATGAGTATGAATATGAGCATGAATGAGTCCGAGTATGGGTAACCCCGAGCACATGTTAGTTTGAACGTGGATGAATTTGAGTGCGGGAAGACAGAACGCGAGCTTGTATGATTGTAAGTGGGCCTGTGTGAGCGAGACAGAATGTGAGTGAGAAGGTATGAACACGTGTGGGTATGAGGGACTCTGAGCATGGTTGTGTCTGATTGCGTGCGATGAGTGAGTCTGAGTGAAAAGTCGGGACGGAGAGGGGGATATGCGTGAGTGGTTGAGGCCCAGGCGCGTCGAGGTACGCAAGTCCAAAGACAAGCTGTGTGGGGCCGAAAAAGGCAAACTGCTGGAG